>MU790611.1:0-77214 GCA_027886635.1 Lentinula boryana
GGAGTTTAGATCTTTTTGCACTCTCAAAGAACTTGTGTTTGAGTGTTGGTGTGTGTGTGTGTTGGTGTTAGGTTTCTAGCATCCTCATTTTGCATTCAGCCCTCAGTCAGCATATCACTGTGGTTGGGCAGTATATCTGCTATTCGACAGCCATTATGGCGTGGTGGTTTGGTGGAAGGGTTTTCGAGAAGGGACCATTTCACATGGGTGTGTTAGTGCGTACAGTCAGTTTCTTTCTCCAAGCTTCATAGTCGCTGATGTATACATGCATTCACCTCCTGCAAAGCTTTCCTATATCACTCTGCGCCGTACTCTTCATGCTGTTCATGAGTGTCATATTATTGTTCCCGGCTGACGCAAATCTTACTGGTCCTACAACAATGAACTACACCGTGCTCGTCATTGGAGGTGTGATGTTTTTCTCGACGGCCTACTACTTCTTCCCCATCTATGGAGGTATTCACTGGTTTAAGGGTCCAGTCGTTACGACCAGTCGGGATGATACGGTGGAATCAAACAATGTTTCGGAATCCGAGAGTCCAGAGAAAACGTTATGATACTATAAGTACAAGTTCATGAATCAGATGACACATTTATGTATTTATTTACAGTTTCAAATCTGAGGAATAGTCCTCACCATTGTTATCTTATCTACGGCGAAGTGTTATATACATCACCAGCAATATGGCAAGCCCCCTCGACAGAATTTCCATCAACAAACTGAACGACCTGCCCATCAGCACCAAACTGAGCCAGGGTCCCTCCAGTCGTGCCGTTATCGGCCATATATGCAGGCCACCCTTTGCTCTGGAGCGACGAAGGATCAGTAATAAAGTCCTGCAAATAATCTTGCATCTTCTCTGATGTCTGCACCTCCAAGTTCGAGATCTCTCCAGGTGCGATAAGATAAGTGCCGAAAAACATATAAAGATCCGAGTAGTGGTAAGCACCGAGCCACCAGACAGGTGCAATGTTGCTAAAGTTGCCGGCCCATTCGTATCGATAAGTAGACAAGTTGGCCTCGTTCCGCAGAATACTAGTATTATATGCGGCGCAAACGGTGCTGAGTGTTCGGGAGACCACGAGATCTTCTGAGGGGCCGGCTGAGACGTTGTTGATTGGATAAGGGACTAAGGCAGACGCTTCGCGAGCGGTGGTACCGATGATCTTGGGCAGTTGTGCGATCTGGCCATTGAGATAGCGTTCCTTATAGTCGTCGTCGGAGAAAACGTATTTGTTGTCAACTGAGGGATTGAACTGAGTATATTTAAGAATGCACATAGCAGTGACTGTTATTCACCTTGTCGTGTGAAGGATATAGCAGGCTGTGATGAATTCACCAGCGTGGAATTGTCTTGATACTGACCGATGAAATTCTCAATGCGCGCCATCGGAACGTGTCGCATACATTCCAACTCAAGATCGGCATCCTCAAAGTCACAACCAAGTGATTTCGCAACAAATGTAAAGTTTGTTCCAGTGAAATCCTCATTGTTCGAATGACCAATTGCGAATCCAGAGCTGGAGATGGAGGCACGAACAATAGGGTCATCGTAAAACGAGAAAAGGTACATGTCTGTAGCACTCGATCCCGCGGATTGACCCCAAAGAGTGATTTTCGAAGGATCACCTCCAAATGCGGCAATGTTTTCAGCAACCCACTCGACGGCTACACGTTGGTCCTGCAGAGCAAAATTGGTGCTTCCGTTCAGGCCACGGGCATTGGGGTAGCTAAAGATATTGACACGATAGTTGGTAGTGACGACAATATGACTTTGTGAACGGTGAACCCAGTTGGCAGGAAGCTGAGTGGGGATGTTGACGCCGCCTGTGACATCTCCACCTCCAGTTAGGAAATGAATCACAGGAAGATTCGACTCTGGTGTAGCATTGGCAGGAGTCCAGATGGCAAGGGTCAGACAGTCCTCGGCCGAGTTTTGCGCGACTTCACCGGCAAGCAAGCTTTCTCCGTAGTTTACAACGAGATTGCCTGTGATGTTCAGGGCCCATGCAGAAGGAACTGCAGTAACATATTGCCCACACGCTGGACCGAAGACCGTGGATTGAATTACTTCCGAAGAGTTTTCGAGACGTTCTGGAGAGGCCCATCTTCGAGAACCTACGGGAGGCTGAAGATGCATTAGTGGACATCACTGATGGTGAGATAAACTATACCTTTGCATAGGGGACGTACTTAAAATGCCTGACGTCTGGGTACGTATCGTTCAGTCCACCGACAAAAGTGCCCATTTTAGTGGTGACCGTCAAGTTGGCTTGATCAGTAGCAGCGCAAGAAACAAATGCAGTCAAGAACGCGAATACAATACCTGGTAGCATTTTGCATAGAAAGTCCACGACAGGTGAATTCAGAAAAGACTCCCTCTTTATATATTGAAGAAACTGTCTGAGAGCGAAAAGCTCTGGATAGCGGGGCCCGCGAAACGTCCACAAGACATCCGTACGATTTCCTCATGACCAGGAGAAGGAAAGAATTTCGAATTAGTAACAATAAAAGGCTATACTATATGACGTACACCTTTGGACGATCCACATGACTGTAGATCTCTGTAGGTCGGCCGGGGATTCATGGCAAGAACAGGAGGATCCAGTGGCTGGGCTACACGCTCGACAGTGTCGGCAGTGCTTCATACATCGGGCACGGCTTCTCTTGACTAGTTAAACTAAGCTGCGCATCCTCTATCTGTTCGAAGTGAGTCCATGCATTGATATTGTTTGCGCCATACGTTGCTGTGTGGATTCGGTTCGATGAGCGGTGCCTTGATTTCCTATAGTAGATGGAAGAGAGTCTTTCCAGGTCTATACTTTCACTCATGAGGCACATAAAGTAGGTCGAATCACCGCCATACACTTAGTATATGAATGACCATAGCGAATTCGGCATGTTGAAGCCAAACCAGTTTCGTGTAGGCAAATCTTGTATCCCACAAGGAGAGAGATTTAATTATGCCACTCCAAGTAGATCGAACTCTCCTCCAAATAACCATTCTATGCACTTGGCTCAGCATTTCTGAGGATGGAATTCCGCTGTAGCTTATCCTTTTGCACCCTGATCCGTTTAAGCTGCCGACGTAGTTTTCGAATGGGGACTAATACGATCAGATGATGCCAGTAGTCTCCTGGTAGAATTTGAGAAGTCCTAAGCTGCTCAAAAGTGATGGTCATCTCGACTAGTGCTCCTAGTCGCATCAAACTTGGTGCTGCGGCGTTGCAAGCAAGGAAGTGGAGTTCATGGTTCATTATCTAGTATCGTTGTGGAAATGTTGTGAAAAAGGTAGAATTTACTCGAGCCGAACCGGCGGCAGATGAACCAGGATAATTAGTGAGCATACTAAAATCATATACAATACGTACACAAAATAATGACTTGCATAGTTTGACATGAAGCGAACAAGTCAACGAGATGTCGCCGCCTCTAGAAATTTAAACAACACTATGGAGGCGATAGCCATGCTCAGGAATTCACTGAAGAGAACATGCCAAGCGGAAGGACTTTGTCACCTTGATGCCTACCTTCAACAATGGACAATGTTTAACATGCTAGTTTTTGCTGAATTATGTTGCAGCGAAATAATAATGTGGGAAAATTGTGCCGTTTCAATTAGCTCAAGGGCCAATAGTCGTGAGCCTGAATTGTTAGTCGTTGGTGTCTTGCCCCCTTTCGTTGAGATCCAGCAGTGGCTTTGGAGGTTCTTTGGGATCGTGGTTCATGGGCCTACTTAACGGGGCGAAAAGATACAAGCGTCAGATAGAAATGACCGCCATACACACTGTATCGCGGCCTTGGTAGTAGGACAACAATGACATACATGGCGAATTCGGCATGTTGAAGCCAAAACTTGTCCGGCATGTTGAAGCCAAACTGGTTCCTTGTACGGGAACCTTATAGCTCCATTGAAAACCTGAGGAGAGGTAATCGTGAGGAGAAAGTACGAGTACCACCTCAAGGAAATCAAACCCTTCTCCATACAACGATTCTGTCCTTGCCCTTGTGCACTTCGCTTTGGATTTCTGGGGGCGGTATCTTGTTGTAAACAATTTCCCATCCGTTGGCACCACCTGATCCGTTTGAGCCGCCTGAAGATCAGTGGATGGATGAGGATGTACATCAGTCAATATCAGCATGTTAGCCAACTCACCCAGAACCTCGACGTAGTTTTCAAATGAAGACCAGAATGGTGGGCCCAGTTTGTACGGCTCTGGTACATGAGGAAACATCAAAGTAATCAAGTAGCCTCCTGACTTTATGAGTGACTGTATCTGCGCTCCCCAAGCGGGACGCATGGATGGCGGAATAGCAACGTAGAACCTATATAGCAGTTTCAGTGAATAAATCGTATGGAAAACAGGTAAGAAAATAAGGCATACGTGTAATCATAAATCAGGTCAAATTTCTCCTCTTCGGGCAGTTCAAGTTTGAAAAAGTCAATGGCGTCAAACTTCACGCTCGCCGCTACAGAGGGAGGCACGTTTTTGGATTTGAGGAAGCTGTAAGAACAAATGAATATCATATGACATTGAAGCAATTTCTCAACTGACTCATTGGCAGCTGCGATAGCCGTAGTCGATATATCGTAGCCTAGAACAGTCTTCCACCCCAAAGCAGAGGCCAGATATATGGTATCGAATCCCTGTAGAAATAAAATCAGTTATTTCTACGGCATAACGCTTGAAAGACAGTACTACAGTACCCTGCCACATCCCGGAACCAGTGCTTTCCCTTCTTTGGGGAATGGTACTTCTCCAGACTCGATGGCCATTCTAAGAGGAGGTTGGATGTCTACTGCGCCTGCCTCCCAGGGAGTAAGACCGTTGGCCCTGTGGTACAGTTTCGTAAAAGATAGCGCATGACGAAAATGAAACCGGAGAGATAAATTTTATTTCGTTCGATGTTAGAGAGCATCCCATAAAGTATAGATGGTAAGTAACAGGGCCATCACTTGGTGAAAGCGATTAGTTACTGACCAAACTTTGTCCCAGCTTTCTGAATCCGACGTGAGGTATTTCCTCATTTCATTAGCATTAGGGAAAGCAGAATTATGGAATGCATCGATTTCAGCTTGGTTTTGAGCCATTGGTAGTTGTAAGTTTAGTGTGTTAGTGTAAGAAAAGCTTTGGGCTCTAGCGGCGATGACTTTTCATCTGAACCCTGAAGGGATATTTATGCAAGGATGGTCATATCGCCTGATATATCTCCTGATAACGAACGCGTTCCAAGAAAACGAAGTCCATCGACATATTTGGAGATTTCCAGTGACGCGAACTCCTCCTGAGAGGATAAGAGGATAAAATAAGGGAAGTCCTGTCCGAGTCCTGGGGAAAAATATCATCATCGACCATCTCAAGTTGCCATTGCTCACACGCCCGAGAACCGTAATTGCATGGGTTTGAGGAGTCGACGTTAATGACAACTCACTAGCGGCTAAACAACAACGTAGTGTTGCAGACCCAAGGCATGGTATATACAAATTCCCCACTAGCCTGGTCAAGTCTGTGTCCCGGTAAGAGATCATACTAGAACCTGCTAGTGTAAGTCGCAAGCACTCATTCCCATTGAGCTTCAGACATCGAGTGTTGAATAAGTCCTAGCCTTATCAGATACCACGGGTACCGGATCGTCCTCGTTGTACGATACGGCTTCCTGGCAAAAAATAGTTTATTTCCTGGGAAGGGATCCTATACATACGATTATCGCAAGTCGCCATTGCTCACACGGCACCCAGAATAGCAGGTTTATGATTGAGTCCTAGGAGCTCGGAGGAAGCTCGCGATGGAAGGCGAATGATCGGCACCGAGGGATGTGGGGGCTCCTGCTCTAAATGCATTATCGACTGGCTATTCCGTCTAAACTTAGCCGCCTAAATCCCAAGTACCAGCGATGGCACACGTACTGTGAACGTTTAGTGCTATTCTGGCAGTGTGATATTCGCCATACATGGCTAAATTTGAAACTGCTGTAGATTGTAAGTGTATACTGGTTCACAGCTCGAAATTTAGCAACCACTAGCGTCGTGTATTTTCGAAATAAGCCCCCGACGCTCAAACAGGCCGGAGTAGTGTGGGCAGGGAGAAGTACTTCTGCATGAACATCATGGATGGATAAGTGATCGTGTATTTCGGTGAGGGGCTGAAAGATTACGCGCGTAACAGCGAAATAGAATCGTATCATTGCAAAATGGTTTACTAAGAACCATCTGACGACGGCGTACTAAGTCGTAACAGAAACGTATCAGGCAGTAGGCGGGCAAGTTGCGATGGATTGGAAAACAGTAAGAGGTCCGCTGGTCGCAAGGGCGGTAGTATCTGTGTCATCCGTGTCAAGCTCAACGTAAAAAACTCTAAGAACCCCAGAATATCAGAATACCCTTGTTTTCACGGTTTCAATAAACAGGAGACTCACCCAGGCGAGTCGATGGCAAAGACAACCGTCGTAGGAGTGACAGCGGTATCCGTCACATCAGCTATGAATTCTTGGAAATCCAAAGAGGGTTCAACGTAAGAGAACGCGAACTCCGTGGGGTCATCTGAATCGCGCGTGATTGTGACCGGGATTTGGCATCCTACTGGCCATCTGTCGGGAACAGAGACTTGCAGGGAAGCAACTTGTGATGCACTTGCGGCCAAGAGAAGTAAAAGGCGACTGATCATGAGTGTTGGATGACCGATACAAATGAATAGTAATGAGTACAAAAGCTGGTCAACGAGACTTGACGACCACTCACCAAGACGATGTTCTCATGATTCCTACTTGAAGAATGACGGAAACATGTCCTGCTAGAGACTTTATAGCCAAGGCTTGCGGTGATAGATCTCCGAACAAGTCCTTTAGCGGCATCATTCGACCACCATTGTTCAAAGTAGTGATATATCACTAACTCATTATTCAGTAGTGACATTGACTTGATGAGAACTGACATTGAAGTGTTGTCGAAAGAATGGTTCGAGTCTACTGTCAAAGGCGCCATCAGCTACCACGTACGTGTGGCTGGATCATCCGAGAGGTATAGCGTATATTGATATCATGATCAGTGCAATATAGAGAATGGTTATTGAAACACGCCACTGTTTTGAACGACTGAGTGCAGCAACGTGGAGCAGTGAAGCAGGGATTTTCGTTGATGATTGCAATAGTGCCACGTGATGTATCTATACCTTGAAGGGCATTAATTAGACCAGGAAAGTTGCTCTACAAACCACAGGCCACAGTGCACTGCTGCTGTATAAACCACATAATGGAGCATTCAGCCACGGGATCAGAGATTTCTCATGTAGAAGCTGAATTTCAAGCATTGCAAGATATACAGCTTTCTCCCTCACTTGAATCCCGCCTCGAGCTTCTGGTGCAGGCAGCAGAGGCTCTAGGACTGGACGAGCCATCGACAACGAGGTGTGGTACACGCATATTCTTAAGCCAACTACTGACTCATGAGGCCCATAGTTTCAATCGATCCATCACAAATCTCTCTACCCGCCGCCTCAATCTCAAACTTTCCTTGAACCGCGCGACCTACGTTGAGGAAGAGTTACGGATACACCTCGCTAAACTAGAAGCCGAACTTGCGCTTTTACGCAAATGGTCTGCGTCACTGAGTGAGGCAACTTCAATATCTGAACCTACAGTAGGAACGGAGACCGAGACCGCAGAAATCCTTGAACGTCGTCGAACAGTGATCATTCGCAAGGCGAAGGAGTATCAAGCTCAACTTTCTCATCTGAACTCTACAGCGGCTTCGAGCTGTTCGACGGATGTCACCATCTCGGATCTCGCACGTATCCAAGAGCAGAACAAAGATCGGGAGAAAGAGATACGCCGAAAGAGAAAAAAGGTCGAAGCGTTTCGTGGATTGCCTGCAGTACGTTTGTTTTTCAATTATTATTAAGATAATGTTGTTCTTAAAGGTTGTGTTTCTTCTTACTTTTATCATAATGCATCCGCGATGCGTAGAATCCAGAACTTGCACGCCTTAATTTGCTTCAAGCTACACAGAAATTACAAGATCTGACTCGTGTACGGGAAGGACTGTTGGGCAGAATGGTTGGTGATTAGTGTCCTTTCCTTTGCAATATGTATCTTGTGTTGTGTTGAACATCGGGAAACATTGCCCTTTTTTTTTTCTGTGGTTGCGGCGATTCATGTCCGAATTAGGTAAGATTTATACCAAATCAAGTATAGAAAATCACGCGAAATTCAAATTTGAACGGAAAATCTTGCTCGGCATAATTATCGGAATGGGCTGGGGTCTCGTTCACCTTGACATGTGGGCGCTGCAAGTTAGAAAACTTCTATTCCTATCTCCATTACGGTCTCCTGCGGTTTCAACTCGCCGCTTCTTGCTCTTTTTCTTTCTTTCTTCTTCCAACACACAAACGTCGTTGCGAAGATTTTTCTTTGCCATTGAGCAAACTTCCACTCATTCAACATAATGAAATATTCTTGGGCAGCAGCTGCCTTCGCGTCAAGCTCTTTGCTGGCAACTACGGCATTTGCAGCATCAGCGGATGATTGGACGAAGAGGTCTATATACCAGGTAACTTTTAAGCTCAAGTACGTCAGCGGCGTAAAGATTCATATGCATCTTCTCTTCTCCAGGTCGTCACCGACCGATTTGCCTTGGGAAATGGCTCCTCTCCAAGTTGCGATACGTCTCAGAGGAATTATTGCGGCGGAAACTGGCAGGGAATCATCAGCCATTTAGATTACATCCAGGACATGGGTTTCGACGCCATCTGGATCTCTCCTGTCGTTGAAAATGTTCAGGGTACGACGTCAGAGGGTGAGGCTTATCATGGGTGAGTTATTTGTCCCCTGCCCGTTGGTTTCGAGCTAATATGGTGTCAGATACTGGCCTCAAAACATCAACTCACTCAACACCAATTTTGGTTCTGCCGATGACCTGAAGAGTCTGAGTAGCGCTCTTCATGACAAGGGCATGTACCTCATGGTCGATGTCGTTGTGAATCAGTAAGGCATGGTTCACTCAAACTCTCTGCATCACTCAAGCTTTTGCTTCCCCTTCGAACAGTCTCGTCGCGAATCCTACCAACACATCCAGTGTCTGGCCCGAAACCTTTGATTACTCCCTCTTACAACCTTTCGGCGGATCAAACTCTTTCCACACCCAGTGCTTCATCTCTGATTACAATAACCAGACCGACGTCGAGCAATGCTGGTTAGGTGACTCTGGACTTCCCCTCCTCGATCTCGACACAGAAAACAGCACTGTGGTTGATACCATGTACAGCTGGATCAAGAACCTCGTTTCGGAATATAGCGTAGATGGACTTCGGGTGGATACTGCAAAGCATATCCGACAGGACTTTTGGCCTGATTTCGCATCGAACGCTGGAGTGTATACTGTTGGGGAAATTCTCATTGGAAACGTCACTTATGCCGCGCCTTACACCAGTGGGTCTTCGTTCTGCTAACTTTCTGATGTTGCATCTGACTAATGTCCTGTTTTTCTAGAGGGTCTTGATAGTGTTCTCGACTATCCGACGTACTATGCGGTTTACGATGCATTCACCAACGGCACCTCTGGAAATATGAGCGCCATTACCGATTTGGTCACTCAGGCTCAGGACCAATATAACCATGGTACTTTCTACGTGGGCTCCTTTGTCGAAAACCAGGATAATCCCAGAATTCAGTCGACTGTTACTGATCAATCAGTGAGGCTTTTTGATCTTTGCTTTCGAGATAGCTAATTCATTACTATACCTAAGATCGTCAAGAACGTCATGACCTGGCCTTTCATTAACGATGGGATTCCTATCCTCTATTATGGCCAAGAGCAAGGATACCAAGGGGGTAATGACCCTGCTAACCGTGAAGCGTGCGTTGTCTCGTATACAGATTTGCTTCGACTGCGTCCTAATATCCATCTTCCGTACAGACTCTGGCTATCCGGTTTCAACACGGATAACAAGCCTCTCGTCACCCACGTCAAAACGCTCAACGCCGCTCGCAAACAAGCCATCTCCTACAACTCATCCTTCCTCACCACCAAAGCCTCTTTCATCTCTCAATCCTCCACCTCCGCCCTAGCCGTATCCAAACCACCATTCCTGACCCTCCTCACGAACGGAGGCAGCTCGTCCAGCGCGTCGTGGAGTATTCCTAGTTCGGCAGGGCTCTATAGCGGGAGTGAGACTTTGGTGGATGTGTTGACGTGTGATACTGTGACGACGGGCTCGGATGGGAGCTTGAGTGTGAGTGCGAGTGGGGGGCTGCCGAAGGTGTTGATGCCTGCGGAGGCGTTGAGTAAGTCTGGATCGTTGTGTTCAAGTCAGGCGAATGGTGCGGTCGGATCGAAGGGTTTGGGTGTGGGGATGATGGGTGTGGTTGTGATTGGGCTTATTTCGGGGATGATGTTGGTGTGATTGGGTTGACCGCTGATAGCAGAAAAACTACAAGATGCGTTATTGAAGTTCATGGCGTTTTCCCCTTGCTTGTCGCTTGCTACATCTACATAATCGGTTCTTTTGCATGAAAACATTTTCATCTTCACTACCACGCAGATCTTATTCATGATGGATTTCATGGACACTATGGACTCGGACATATTCGTATATATCTCATTTAATAGTACATAAATATAATGGTATTGAAAAGTAACCATGCTCTCTGTTGTTGTTTTTTTTTCCAAGTGATGCTGTCACTCTCCTTGAATTTCCACTCAACGCACAATGAAATTACAAAATTTGATTCGAACGCGTTATCCTACACTTGTACTATTCATAAATGTTAAAATATTGATACAGGGCAAGGGCATTGATCGTGTGTCGGTCCATGCTCATTCCAGAATCCTAGTAAAGTTTACCGAGACCCAATCCCTGGTAGATCTTATCAAGGCCCTATTCAATGAAAATCAGTCGGGATTGTAATAATCTGAGGCTAGGAGCCAAAAAAATTCTCACCGTCGCAGCAAAAATGCCCTTCAACAATGAATCCAAACCAAGACCACTGAGAAGGTTACCGACGAGGTTCAAGACTCCAGCGAGGAGCATTCCAACGCCAGCCACGATCTGGGTGAGGGGCTCTGCAAGAAGGATGAATAATGTTCGTCAGTCATCGGCGATGGTAGTGCGAGCGCGAAACTTACGACCAAGTGCGTCGAGTAGGGGACCAAGATCCTTTTTGGCCTTGGGGAATCCATCAAGTTTGCTCCGTGCCCACTCGATAGTACCGCCCACTTCCTCGATCATCTATCGAAGATCTGAATGTTTTGCTGATAAATCATTGACCAGTGCAACTTACCACTTTCAATGCCTCCGCAAGTCTTTGTTCTTCCGGAGTCGCTTTATGAGCTTTTTGATGATTCTGTGCTCTTTGGCTGATTTTGTGATCTGGGTCTGCGCCTTTGATCATTCCTTGGGTTTCGTTCATGATTTGTTCGGCTTGTTGAAGGAGGGGTTTGACCTGTTGGACGAGCTCGTCTTCGTTTCGGTCATCTTCTGGGCGAGCGTCCATAGCCTCGATGTGCTGTTTGACTTTTCAGATGTGGATTCAAATATAGGCGAAAGAGAAGGGGGTGGGTACCTTTCGAATCATTTTGGTAAGAGGGATTACCCTTGAGTTTGCATCTTCGATAAGACGCGAGAGACGTTCTGCGATCTCAGCCTCCTTCTTTCGCTCCTCGTCGCTGCGGTCTTCATTGGTAGTACTGGGTGGAGGGGCGTTTTCCAACCCTTGGCCGATGCGGAAGTCGTGGTCTCCGAGTTGCGACATGTTTGTGTTGTTTGTTGTTTTTTTTAGTTCTGAAGAAGTACTTGTAGTAAGAATTAATCTCTCAAGGCGATATTCAGAACAGTTATAAAGTCGTAGCAAGGAGCTGAGTCTCCGCAACGCGACGACAGAGTGATATCATAATAAATGCGCCACATACGGATACATATGTCGTTGTGGTTCCTGGCCAGGCACAATCGCAGCGAAATAAATAAAATAACCGTCGTCATGACTATTTGGACTTGTTATGAGCTCATTCAATTTAACTTCGTCATAATTTTGGAGTTCCTTATAATCTGGCCTTTAATCCTCTCCAATCCTTTTTTGTTGTCCCCACATCATGGCCGGCGGCAATTCTCGCTCACCTTCTTCAGGTCCTCCCCCGACTCAACAGCGCACACGTCGTCGAGCTTCACGAAGTCCATCTGTAGCATCTGATACTGGCTCAAGGCCACCTCGTACTCGTCGTCGTGGAGGTGGTGGTGGAGGTCAACAAAAACAACAAGGCCTCGGCGGCGGACTTCCGGGTGTGAATGAGGTTGCAGATACTGCTACAGGTGCTGTCGGTGCCGTCGGCGACACTGTTGGTGGTTTAGCTGGCGGCTTGACAGGCGGTGGTGGAGGTGGTGGAGGTGGTGGAGATAAACCGTTAAAGCTTCGACTTGATCTAAATCTGGATGTTGCTGTGGAAATCAAAGCTCGGGTGCATGGCGACCTGACACTTTCGTTATTGTAAGTGTTTTCTCTCTCTGCGCTAAGAGACTTGTGATTGAACTTTGTCCGTAGACGATAACTTATTCTTGCGTGGTGCGAGAACCCGTTGCTTTCACATGCCTACCGTTGGCTCATCGATTGTTAAGATGATGGTTAACATCGCTTTCATTTACCACGGACATTTGGAGTTGAATCCTGTATCATATGCTTGCTTTTATATATCATCTGCCAACTGCTGCAATTCTATGTCTGTCTCTTTACTGGTTGAAGATATCAGATGAACCTTTCTTGGTTGAAAACAGCAAATGCACAATGACAATCTGGTCTGTGATACCCCAACAAGGATTGTTATGTGAAGCAACCTTCATGAACTGAGGCTGCATGTAGTTAAGTCTGTGCATGGAAGGAATGGAAAGGTATTTGACTTTTAGATTTCATCAAGTTGGAAGTCCATTAGTACTGGTCTCTGCATGGTCATAACACCCCCCAAAAAATTGGCTGAACCCTTCATAAATAGTGTTGGGTAAAGTCAGGTCACTGACCCTTGACCTGGCCTGACTTGAAAGGGTTGACCCTGACCTGAGTTTCCTTAAAGTTAGGCGTTTACTGAATATTCAGCAATCTGAACTCATAGCTCTCAAACTCAGAGCTTAAGATCACTCTAGCTGGAAGACCAGCCGAAGCTATCGGCAGATCGTCGGAGTTTGATACCTGTCATGGTGGGCCGATAGAAGGAAGTCGATGTCACTAGTATCATGGACATAAGCAGGCTTCATGGAAACTGACAATCCAAGTAGTGCGAGTCAATTCTCTCGATTTACTTTTCTAGTATTCTGATCAAAATTTGTAAAGACCTCTTGGTGCACCGTTATCGTTGTCACCCTTCTTGCCATCTTTGCCCAGCTCCAGATCAACACGGGTGCTAGCCCCAATCATGTTTTCATCCATATTCCCAGTCAAATTGAACTCACTTGAACTTCCCCGACTGATTAGTCTCCTCTTGCAAATTCACCCGAACACTTTTTCGACTATCCTTGCATCATCAAGGCCTAGCAAAATCAAAGGCTCTAACGCTCTAACACCTATTCCACCAAGTACATTGACCCTTGAATCTATCGCTGGCCTTGATCGGGAACTTGGCCTGGGCCTGGATCTTGGGAGAACTAATGTCGAGTCTGACTGCCGGCAATATGGAACGATTGAAAAAGATGAATATCAAAGAGTCAACGCCTTTGATTGGAAGGACGTGCTGCAGGCGTACATTACTTTCCCAATCATCTCAAAATCTGCAGGACATTCTGGCCGTTCCTCCCCAGCAACTTCCTCCTCACGCGTTTCTTCCATTGACTCTCATCTTCCTTTACTTCCTCCTGTGATTCAAGAACTTATTGCACATGTCCATGCTCATTCTCTTCCTCGAGAACCTATCGAGCTTCCGGCTTATAGCCAAAAAGGACCTAGACGAACGGTAGGAATGTCTCCGAAAAAAGCTCACGAAGTGACACGGATGGCCGCATATGTTGCTTCCGTTGCGCAGAACCTCCGTACATCTGAGGGTGTATACATAGTCGACGTCGGTGCAGGTCAAGGTCACCTCGCTCGTGAACTTTTACACATAGTTCCAGGTGTAAAGGGTGTTTTGGCACTCGATGGGGATCCGGTGCTCGTCGAGAGGCAAGCAAATCCAACAAAAACCCAGGCCAGGACGAGAGAGAAGGAAAAGACTTCTGTCAATGAGACTGAGACTGATAGAGGCAACATGCCCGAGGTGACACATAAATTCGGTCACATCACCTCCCCAGAGAGACTCGTGGAAGCAGTGAATGAATGGTTCATGGAACTGGAGGCAAAACATGCGTTGCGCTCGAAGGATGTGCGCTCAGATAACCCGATCCCAGTCATTCTAGTATCTCTACACGGTTGTGGTTCACTGAGTCTCGATGTACTCAGGGCCTTTGTCAGAAGAAGATACGAGTTTGAGGGTATCCAGCCAGAAAGACAGAAATGGGGGTTCATTGCTTCCGTGACCGTCCCGTGCTGTTATAATTTGCTGAGACAAGGGGAGTATCCGCTAAGCGCTTCCTTATCATCACCCCCCTCATCTCAATCTCAGCCAGAGTTGCCGCTTCCAGAATCCTACCCTACATTATCTCCTTCAAAAAACTTTCTCCCTCACCCTCTTCCACCAAATGCCTATCACCTAGCCGCACAAGTGCCTGATACCTGGCTTCAATCTGGATCAGCGAATTCATCAACTTTTATACAAGAAGCACAAATCGGATTGTCTCCGTCCGTTTCTGCCTCACTTGCGGTGCGCAAAGTTGTGTGGAGGGCTTTACTGGAGTGGGTTTTTGTACAAAAGGGCATTGATCGAAATGAAATCGATATTTTGAGTGGTTTGGGTGACAAACCCCGAAAGCCAGGCTTTATTCCGCCTATGGAGGCGAATGCTTATTTACAGAATGGTCCCAATAATTCTCAAGGTCCTACTTCCTCTTTTTCATCTACATCCTGTTCTGCATCTCCGCCACTCGCAGGTAAAATCGGTTCGAACCTCGAACAAGGTCGCTTGGGCAGACTTGGCCGTTTTCCACCTCGTGCATATGAGTCTTGGGCGACGTTTTTGGATCTGGCTAGCTCAAGATTAGGGATTGATCTTGATATTGGGTCTGATGAACAGTCGGCATCGACAAACACAAGCTCACTGGGTTCAGTCCAGTTTATGTCATCGCTCTCGTCAACCCCGACTCAAATGTCCGATTCTGACTCGGAGACAAATTTTCCATCCGTATGCGCAACTCTTCCTCCTTTACTGGTACCTCTTGCGCGGGCTCTGTCCATTCTCTATGTTCTGCGGTGTATCTTGGGCCCACTAGTGGAAAGCGCGCTGCTCGACGATCGGGTTCGATGGGTGCGAGGACAACTGGCGGATAAGGACGGCCCTACCGTAATACCAGCAAACTTAGAGAACTTAGAGGGGAAGATGAGGAGCGAGGTGAAGTTGAAGTACGAAGCTTCACTCGTTCCACTTTTTACTCAACACGGAGAGTCAGGAAGCCCACGGAATATTGCGTTAGTAGTTGTGCCGAAGCATCTCAGTGTCGAATAGTTGTGGAAGCTTTTCAAGTTCGTTGAATCTTAATCCATTTAGGAATCGTACTAATTGCGCAGTGAACTAGACGGCATGTGTTGATAAATGAGATCGTGAACAACGGATACATGATATCTAGCAATTCTGCATGGGGCGTATTGACAAATCAAACCGGCGGACAGGGATCAATCGAATTCGACAACGAGAACGGTGTAGTCGTTGCCAGGACCGCGGTCTTGCTCACATCCATGGCTTCAATACTGAAAACTCTAGAAACGAAGTACTTTCTGAGAACCATCGTCTTTGGACAATATTACACAGCACTCACCCTGGAGAAGCGATAGCGAAAAGCACCGTTTGAGGCGTCAGACCCGTATCTGTGGGCGTCGCGAAAAAGCTCGTGAACTGTGGATCATCTTCAATGAGATACGCCAAGGCGAATGTCTCTGGATCGTCGTCTGATTCACGAGTGATGGTGACGGGTATATCGCATCGTCGTTCCCATTCGGAAGGCACGTCAATTTGGAGGGATAGGACTTGGGTTATACCCACTGCGAGTAAGAGAAGAAGACGGACACTGATTTGAAAGAAGTTGGTGTGGATTATTGGAAGTAAACACGAAAGACAGAAGAAGAACGTACGAGAATGATGCTCGCATGACTGAAGCAGGCCCTGGGGAAAGGCAAGATGAGGCTGACTCGTTTTTATAAGTTTGTAGCTCAAGCTGGACGGCGAATCATTACCGTAATCTGGTTCATGAATACGATAAAGATCTTCCCGGTGTTCTAGACATCCCGTCTCTACATAATGGAATGCACAACATGCGCGTTGCAGACTCCGGAACGCAATCGAATGTCTGAACCATCACTCAAATCACATTCAATCAATCTGTTAACACAGGTTTTGCAGTCGATCGCGGGATGTTTTTGTTGTCAGAGAAATATAAACGGGAACCTAAGTAGTAGGATAGCTGACTTTCGGAGGTTTGGGGAATGAGATACACCGTGGAGTCATTTTGTCTTGCTAAATAAAGGTCCGTGCGTCCAGGACACACGTGAAACTTGCTCACCGTTTCTACCAACATCGAACGTTCCTATCTTTCTTAGCTCTCAGACTGTATAACTCAGTGAATCGACACCTCACTCGTTATGACGAAGCACAGTAAAAACAATACTGCTTCCTCCATATTCTCCTACGCAGAATACAAAAAGTTGGATTATGGCACCAAGAAGGTACGCTGTTCACTTTATCATCCCTTTGGGTATCCGGCATTCAATGACCTCGCGATGTCAATTATCTAGCAACGTCTTGGACATGAATCTATGCGGCGCTTTGACGCTTGTGCACTTTGTTTGAACAGAGCTCGAGAACCTCTAGCATGTAATGAGGGTCATTTGTTCTGCAAAGAGTGTGTCTACACGGACTTGTGTGAGTGACTCTACCTAGATCTAATATCCTCTAGAATGCTTATCGATTCAGTGACACAGAAAAAGGATATCAAGCGGCAGAAAGATAAGTTAGAGTCGATGAAGAAGGAGGCAAAAGAGGAGAGGGAGAAGGCAAAGTTGGCTGCCAGGGAAAGAGTTCTCAGAGAGTTTGAGAAGGGTCAGCTGGGACTAGGTGTGAATAAACCTTCCAAGACTGGATCTGGGACTCTAACAGGCTTGGAGAACAATGCCAATGAAGGTACTTCCATCCATTAACGTTAATTTTTAGTGCTGATTTTTGAGAGCCATTAGCGAATCCGTCGGATTCTCTCAAGCGTAAATTCAATTTCTCCTCTTCGAATGTGGAAAGCCTTGCTCTCGAAGCTGAAGAAGCTGCTCTGCGTCAAATCGAAGTCGAGCAGCGAGAGGCACTCAAGGCAAAATTACCGGATTTCTGGTTACCTTCGCTAACGCCGACGTATACTGGGAAGGGAGACTTGGAAAGTGTGAAGAGCCTGGAAGATGTCAAACTACAAACAACATGTAAGGGAGGAAATCCAAAGCATAGTCTAAAGTGAGTTAAGTCAGAATATTGACTCTTCAGACGTTAGCGAAGTTATTTTCTATTGCTTTTCAACTTTCTCTTTCTTGAATTCGGGCTTACCACCCTTCCATACAGTATGAAATCCCTTGTCCCGGTCAAGTTCACTTTTGAGACATCCAACAGCTCAGGTAAATCGAACCCGAAAGAATCGGACCAACAAGCAATATGTCCCTCATGTAAGAAAGTGCTGTCAAATAATACATTGATCTATCGTGAGTAGTCGCGCGCCATGAAACATTGCTTCCTCCCTATCTTCCTTCTGGCTCCTGGTTTGTGGTCAAGATCTGCGTCCTCTAGGTCTGTCGGTACAGACAGGTTCATGCTTGTTCAGTCGCTCCGCTGTATCTATTGAACAATCACTCGTCTCTCCCCACACCGGATTTTTCACCGGATTTTTTCTTTGACTGCCAAGTCATATTATTCAGCCCAATTTCAATTACATGCTTCTTGTTCCTTCTCTCCTCCTTGATCGTATTCTAACAGATCCTCTCTGTTGCAGTGTCCAAACCATGTGCGCATGTGACCTGCAAGACGTGTACCGAAACCCTGGTTAGGCCGGCAAAGCAGTGTATCGTCTGTGATACGCCTTTGAAGGTTCCAGATGAAGGTAAACGAGACACGGTCGGAAAAGGTGACGAGAAAATTGATATCATCGAGCTGAAGAGGGAAGGTACGTCTACATATCCCGTTTTCATCTTGTCCGTTACTCCATCGTCATTTGAGTCCTTCATTCTTTGAATTCTGATTCCTAAACCTCTGGATATTTTATACGCTCCACTTTTTGCTCAATTTTCGAACAGGTACCGGGTTTGCCGGCGGTGGAATGGCGGAAACGTCCAAGGCTGGAGTTGCCTTCCAAGGGTAAACCAGGCTTGGCACTTTTTCAGTTTATTACTGTAGTCGAAGTCTGCGGATGTGGAGCGCTGTGTAAGACCCTTTTCTAACAAATTACTGCGATCTATGCAACTATACCAAGAGAGTGACTGGTACAGAGGATGAGCGTACAGATCGATTTAACAATCGAGGGACACAAAGTTAGGGATCCCTCGCAAAACCTCGAATTATTAACGTTACCGAGTGTATCGGTGTATTGTCGTCCTCCGCATTAGTGTTTTTTACAGAACGTCGTGCGGCATATATGGTCCGGAGAACATCAAAAGCTTTGACCGGTGTTCATACACGATACTCGTAAGTCTCAATAACTCGGCACAGTCTGCGCACCGTTCTTTTCCGCGCTTTTGAGCTGAAATACCAACGGAGACATGCCCTGCTACTCCTTTTTTATTGTTGATTTGTTTGCCTATACTGCGATCCATCACTTTGCCCAAAATTTTCCTCTTTGTGTCTATGCGATGCGATGGCGGGGATCCAGGTGTATCGGTATCTGGGTTTCAAGTTGACTTATCAGATAGATCTGACATCGTTAATACAAACTATTCCCGTTAATTTCCGGCAAGGATGATCACATTATGTATTGGCGGGACTTATCTGATATAAGAACACTTGAGGAGCATATTCTAGCCGAGGTACTTCTCATCTTTAACTCCAACCTCCACTGTAGAAATGTCATTCTCCACTGAAATATTAACTGATGCTTATGTGTCCCGATACGCAAATTGTAAGCATCTGTTCAGCCCTTTCTGACCTGAATATCTTGATTGAAGACAGAATCTTTGTAGTAGCTGGAGCCGCACTCTTATCTTATGACTATTGTCAGTATAGTACTTGAACTAAACTTAACACTTACTGAATTTTGATGTAGTGCTTACCCTAGATGATGAGGTGTGTTGGTCCCTTGCAATATCCTTGCTCCAGGAAATTGTACTCATTTGTACTCATGCTATCGAAAATCCACAGATCGAATTTATTTGGGTAATCAATTGATAGATAGGTGCATATATGATGTTGACTGAGTTTTCTAGAAAAAATCATGGTCAATTGGAAAAGCATTGTTTATAATGGTGAGTTTTTTTATGCATGGTTCTTGTTCAATGTTCACTAATCAGCCTTAATTGATTAATTCTGACCCAGAGCCGTTACTATCCGTTGATTTCCACCGTTGTGTAAGTTAACTCTCCATCATGGTTAACATCTTGTGAATGTATTCTATGTTAAGGGTAAACAACTATGGTAGGCAATTTAAAACCTCTTGATAGCTACTTCATATTCACAAATCAACTGGACAGTCCTTTTTGGAAGTCAGACAAGATCAGTAAGTATTCTTAATTCTGTGGGTCCTGTCTAAAAAATAACATTTTTCCTTAATAAGGGGTGAGTGCAGCTTCGAGGGAATTGGCAGAGATCAAGAATGGAATCTTATGCATCAATGTCAAATCTCTTCTATTTAAAGATGTACATTTTTTACCACTCTATGAATTGGATCTCACTGAACATTTTCAAAAGGTATTCAATATGGCGAGTGGCAAGGCTGGAGTGGCCTCGTTACCTGTATGCTAGTGGAAAGTGAGTTAGTTCTAAACCCAATTGTTCTTGATATGTTTTACATAATCATACAGCAATTCTTCAAATGCGGTTATATGCATTGTACTTTCTTAACAAGAAAATTCTGCTATTGATGGTCATTGGCTTTGTGGTGAGCTCAGGAAGCACAGCCTTGGTTTTGGTCATATTATACAAGGGTCATGTCACCGGTGAGTTTACCTGACGGTCTGTAGATAAGGGACTCATTAAAACTTCATCCCAGTACAACCTGAAATTCCATTCTGTCTACCTCTTCTTCCAGCTTATTGCTATGCAGTTTGGATCCCAAGGCTGGCATTTGATACATTCTTGTGTGTTCTTGCCCTAGTCCGCGGTTTCCAGCTTGCATGCAATGAGCATGGAAGCTCTGAGTACACAATCCCTTCAGGGAAGCATCTGATAAGAGTTTTAATCAAGGATTGCATTGGCTCATATTTGATGTAAGATCTTCTATGTTTCTTTGATGAATATGAATCCATGAATGACACTATTCCAGGATGTTTGCTGTCTATCTAACATTTCTGACAATCTGGGCAAGAAATGTTTGTGAAGAGACACATTGAAACACTGATATCTGATCATCATGCTAGGCTAATCTCATTGAGACTTGCTTTAACCTCTCACTCGGATTTGAGTCTATTGTTGGGACTAGAACCATCCTGGGGATTCGAAAAGTCATACAAAATGATGGGCCAGAGGTGTCACCATCAATGGCAAATGATATGTTGAGATAATTGGAGTTGGACAACCTTACCATTAATACTGAACCATTGGAATTTTCATGTTCAAGCTATTGTACTTAACTATATATACTCCTTATACTTACAGCCATCTTAACTATTATAGATCTCTTCATAGAAAACCGAGCTAGTAAAATCATTCCCATGACCTGAAAGGTGTTTGGTTAAGGTTGCATAGATGAGGGGCCATAAAAAATCACTGGCTGGCATAATCAGGAGCACATAGCAACATTCTGAGATAAGATGACTAAGGCGGCTTATCATAGGATAAGTCAGCAACGGCGGTGAGAGTCGAATAGCGCCTATCAGGCGCTTATTCATTCCTTTGCTCCCGACTCCAACCGCCGTTGCTCGCAGAATATATTCCTGATTGCCCACCCATCCACTCCTATTGAAACATCTCATTCGGCTGTAAGCTACAGCTTTAGTTTCCGTGCGTGTAAAATCATTTACCCACCCGCGCGGGGCTAAAGCCCAGCCAAAGACTCTATTAAGATATATTACAAACTTATATTATACAATACTCCAAGCTAGAGTCTGACTTATCAAGTTGATCAGATCCCCTGTGTATACTTCACAATGTGTTGTATATTTTAATGTGGGATTTGATTGCGGACAGACAAGGTAGAGTCAAGCTCTGGAACTTGGGAGGTAGCATTATATTGTCACTCCTTTGGAGCATTCATCGCTCAGGAAGGAGTTATCTTTATCTTCTTTGTGAGATAAATTCGTGAATTCACTGTCAGCCATTACCAATGGCATACCATCCTCTGACATTTTGAGGGTGTCTATTTTTCGAAGAGCCTGTTTAGATTCCTAAATTATTGCACTCTGGATTCACATGGGCAGGTCCAGTAGACTGTTCGTCGGATAAGGGTTTGAAATGTTCAAATCAATGCTTCGAACGAGTTGTTTAGCTCATGAAATCACTGTACCCTGCAGCACTTTTACGCTGGCCTATTGTGAGCTGTAGTGTCATCCTAACTGTGTCAACATTTAGATCCGGAGGGTCACTCTCGAACAAACTCCCGAACAGAGTGGACTTCGTGAGGCAAAAAGATGTTGATAACAATATATACAAAATGTCCCTGGGGAGATTCGAGCTCCCGGCTTCACGGAATTGCAACCACAACGTGATAATTTGACCACTAATCGACAGGGACCGATCATTTTATTATTTCCTGAACCTATGGAGCGAACATGGGGAGACTACATATTCGGTAAATCATACACGAGTGGCTTTACTGTTATACAAAACAACATCATAAAATCATACAAAGTTCATACAATCAGGAACAGTTCCCTTTGTACCCTCCATGAGTATCCGTCGTAACGGGGCCATTGAACGTCACAACGCTTGAACGCTCTGCCAACGTCAGATGGTCTTCAATCTTGAGAAACCCTATAGGATAATGACCAATCAGTTTTTCATCTCATGCCAGTATTGTGAAGAACTGACATTTATAGTGCTTTTTTTCACCTTTGTCAGTCTTATCCGCAACCGGATCGCCGTAGTTGAACCCGGCCCATCCTACGGCTTCGAGCCTCAATTCCCCCACTCCTTGAAGGGTACATGACTTGACGGATTCCTGAAAAGAACATATACTGTGAAGTCAGTGGCTTGAGACCAGCGAGAAACGACGTACGATAGCAGTACATGTTTTTCCTTCAGTTGCAGACATCGTAAGAGTCATTGTGGTCATGTCATTATGTTGGGTCATGAAACTCTCCGTTTGAGTGTTGGTAATCGCCACATTAACGGTCGATGCATCCATGACATCGACGATTGCAGGAAAGCTGACGGAGGCCATGTAGGTGTCGGATAAGCTGATCGAAGCAGCCGCTGCAGAATGCGATTTAGAAATAAGTGAGCAAGGATGTAAGGATATACGACAACAACAACGTACAGCTGACGGTGAACTGCGCTGTCATTGTGCTACCTTGTGCGACCGCAAGAGCGACAGTGCTAAAAAGTGAAGTATGAAAGGAGGATTAGGCATTTGACAAGGATCATTAACGTATTTGCTGAAGCGTAGTACATACCCAGTTGTTCCAGAAAGTTCACCCTCTGTAGTGGCGTTTGTCGTATGACATTCTGGTGAACCTGTGGAAAGAATGTCAACCTAACCGAGAGCTTTTTGATCGATAGATTACTAACCAGAGTACTTGATCGTTACCTTCTGTTGAGCACAAATCTGCGCGGGGTAACCAGGCTCCTGGAAATAAGATGGCACAGTCGTCGCAAGGGTGGTTCTTGAAAAGAACTACTACGCACATGTTTGTCATTAAAGTTCAACTTGGAGCCTTTGCCCCACGTGTTCGTAGCTATCTCCTTGAGTTTGTTTGCTCCAGGGACTGAAGGTAGGGAAGGAATCAGGTAAAAAACGAGAGTTCAAAGACACGATCACGTACGGCTCTTAAAATCACTTTCTGTCAAGTTTCGACAAATGGGTGCTTGCTCCTTTCGCGATAATAGAAACCGGGGTTCCAAGTCCGTTGCAAGATGTTTGGACGCATCGTTCGAAGACGCGTCCCGAAATGATGGGACCATAATGGGACCTGTAGGCAGAGCCAGGACGGCGAGACTGCTGAAAAGGACGGCGAAGAATCCAAAGAACTAAGAATAACCATTGTCCTTGTCAGTATTTTGCCTTTGATCAAGAAGAATGACACACACACCGTAGCAATGATCCAACTCGATGAGAGCATGGCTCTCGAGGAACTCGTGTGTGTGTGTGTATATGTGTGCGTGCGTGTAAAGAAACGATAAATAAACCGAATTCTCTGCCAGAGAGTTGAAGGTGGATGTGAATTTCTACCAGAGATATTCCAGAGAGGGGGGCCTGCGGAACAGACTCGAGGTTTATTTGAATCAAAATTAAAGGAGAAAATCATCCATAATTAGAATTCCTAGCTTCCCGTCGACCTGTGCAAAGAGCCATCAAATAAATAGCGCAACGATATTGAAACGCGAGAGTGTGCGTCGGGTACTCCGACACCGCCTTCAAAAGATAACGGCTAGACGTTGATGTCATCAACGAAAGACCCTATCCAAGCTCGAAGATTTCACACCGGATCTAAGAGAACGCGGGTTTGATACTCAATGTCACCTGTACAAGAATCGTACACGGCTCGTATTCAGAACAAGGCTGTGTTAGGATTTCCCAACGCCGACCTCCGTTCATCGTAAAAGACTTATCGAAATGTTTGACGAGCCTGTGTATTCGTATCATGCGCCCCGCTTCCAAACAACTATCCTATCCTTCCCCTTATGTACATCGTGCAACGTCGCATCATCTGGTATCTTATCCAGCACCACTTCCCATTCACTGCCTCCGGCGCGCAAAACCTCTTCGTAGGAAGCGAAATTACTGTAAAACGGTGGTCCAGTGGTGTATGGCTGCGGATCGCGAGGCGGAACTTGCGGAAACATTAAGGTTATGAGGTAGCCTCCGGGCTTGATGAGGGAGTTGATCTGGGAGCCCCATAAAACTCGTTTTGAAGGTGGAATAGCGACGAAAAAGCTATGACATTGGTGAGCAAAGGATTGAGGATACGGAAAGGAAGATTAAAACATACGTGTAGTCATAAATCAAATCAAACTTTTTATCCTCCGGGACCTCGTACTTGAAGAAATCTGCGGTTTCAAACTGGATTTTCGATACTAGCTCTGGATTGGAGGATTCTGATCGTACTAGCCTAAGGAAGAATCAGCTATGTGGTGGATGAAGCTCTGTATGACCTTGAACTTTACTCGTTCGCTGCTTCAACAGCAGTGACAGAGGCATCTAGACCGATAGTGTCGTGTCCTAATGCTGAGGCAAGATAAATCGTATCGTATCCCTGATCAGACTGATCAGTATATTGAAGAATGTCCGAGTGTAGACATACCCTCCCGCATCCTGGAACTAGCGCTCTTCCACCTCTCGCGAACGGTACATCTCCACTCTCGATGACTTGTCGTAAGGGTGGCTGGATTTCGCCAGAATCCCAGGGTGTAACCTTCTTTTTCCTGTCTATATCTTGAGCCTTATGACTCGAGAGCTGGATCTAGATGTACCATAGGATGTCCCAGCTTTGAGGATCTTCTGTGAGGAGGGTGCGTATATCAGCGACTCGGGCTCCAAGCGGATGGTCGGTCGACATGTTGTTCCTTCTGGTGGTGGTAGGAATAAGACCAGTTATTATATGTCGGCCAAGTGAACATCTTCACCCGAGTCTTTGTCCGTTGTCGTTCGGAAGCATGAACTCTGAATTGCGGAGAAAGTAACGGCACTCGGGTGCCGATCGGCTCATGAATAAGCGCCTGTTGTTTTTCACGACTTTCACGGAAATTCTGTTACAGCTTCGATGACCGAAAGCATCATCTTGCAATGACGATACTATAAGTATAATGTCACTATACAACTTAACTTGCCGTCAATTTCCTCAGCTTCCCCCATGCCTTGGATTCATCGCCGGCCACTAATCGCGCCTCTGTATCGGACTAGGTCGCGGTGGGTACTGAACCTCCTCATATTTGTGCTGGGAATTGGTTCAACAATCGCAGGCTACAAAAACAACACGATACCTGTTACCGTAGTCGGAGCGATTGCGATTTTAGGATCATTCATGTGAGCTCTCACTCTTACAGAAACCTCAACAAAATGTTCACTCCTTGTTTCTGATAACAGATCGTTTATCCTAACACAACCTCCAGGCGCTAACAGGCGCAGGAACTCAGACGCAGACCTGGAGACGCAGGTACTAATGTCGCATGAAATGCATCCACAAGCTTATGCTCCTCATCCGAGTATGAATTCATCTCTGAATGCGGAGACACTACCCTTCAGCGACTTACGCATATCCGCATATCGTGATCATAATCCTTTTCCGTATGCATCGACTTTCCAATCTCCTTCTGCCTCCCGGAGTCTACATGACATTCATTCACCTTCAGATACCATGTCTTCTCTGGAAGATTTTCAATCAGATTCGTTGAATAGTCCCATTGGATCTGTTAACGGACGCTTACTGACGTTGCCAATACCATTTCCATACTCTGCAAAATCATCCCATTCATACTCTCGCAATTCTGACTCTGACACCATGAGTTCCATGTGGGACTCGCTTACCCTTGTAGACGACATCGTTGACTTTGAGAGCGTCCTCAAGAATGGGAAACCCTCCATTCTACCTGATCGTCGGTCGGACTTGTCCATGATAGATTGGCTAAATTGATCACTCAAGGATGATGAACTGTAATGATGGACCTTGCCTAGTAGAAGCAACAAACTAAAGTGACATCAAACAATGTACATTAGATTTTTTTGTTAAGGTCGGAACACTTGAAGAGGCTCAAAATCATATTGAAAACATACAAAACGCGTCCAAAACGCGTCCAAAACGCGTATGAACGCGTAAAATGGGCCGTTGGCTCTTTCTAATTCAACGCAATAATCACTGTAAACGTGGAGAGGCGTGTGCTGATTCTTCACTTCTGTGTGACCGGACCCGAGTGTAGTTTAACCTTGCTTACTGAACCTAGTCTACTTATTACAAGTACAGTAATTACTCTGTACCGCAAAACATGACGTCGCATACTCAGGGGTGAACGACACAATCTATACATTGGCAAAGCTTTTTTAGCTTCATAGTGCGAACGTCCATGCCTTCCTCTGGTCCAATAATCTTCATTACCGGATGCACCGTCGGTGGGATTGGTGCCGCTTTGTGAGTCTCGTTAAAATTCCTGAAAGGCCACCACCAAGCCACTTACATTCATCTTTGCCAGAGCCCAAGTTTTCGCTGAGCGAGGTTGTACGGTGTACGCATCCGCACGGTCTGAAAAGTCCATGGATGGTCTGCAACATCCAAATATTCGGAAACTTCTTGTCGATGTCACTTCAGACGAATCCGTAAAGGACGCGGTGGAAGAGATCTATGAGCAGGCTGGGAGGATGGATGTGGCTATTTCGAATGCTGGGTTACCCGGGATAGGTGAGTAGAGCTTACGACGATGACAATCTTCGGTCAGGATTGAATAATGCGTTGTCAGGACCCCTCATAGATCTTCCTCTGGACTACACCCAATCAGTGATGGACACCAACTTCTTTGGCTTCGTCCGTCTTTGCAATCATCTTGTACCTCGCATGGCCAAGTCAAAGACGAAAGGACTTATTGTTCCAATCGGCTCGATTTTGGGTGAATTAGGGACACCCTGGACAGGTATATATAACGCCTCAAAGGCGGCATTACATTCGTATGCGGAGACGCTGGAAATGGAGTGTAGGCCGCTAGGTGTGAGCGTCATGCTTGTTGCACCAGGGAGCATCATCTCAAATATTGCAAATGTCAGCCTTGGGGTCTCCTTTTTCTCGCATTCTTCCTGATTCCATGTCTCTCTACAGAACGCAGCCAAACTCCAATTTCACGACCCTCCTTCCGAATCTCTGTACAAATCCTTCTCCTCTTCAATTAGATTCGTGATGTTCCAATCTCAAACGAAAGAGTACGGGGCCATGCCCACGCGGGATTTTGCTAGTCAACTTGCAGACTACATCGTGACACGAAATGGTCAACTGGTAGCGGGTCCGGTCAAGTATGTTTCCTTAGGCGGATCGACGTGGGTATATAAAGCGCTGAAGTGGCTGCCGAGACAGTGGTCGTATGATATGCTATGGAATGGATTGAGTCGAAAGTAGACGGTTAGTCATATAATAGGACTTTCGAAATCGCGAACACGATACGACGAAGCTAAAATAACGAAGTACATCAAGTAGGGGGTACTAACGCGTTTTTTACATGGATGTATGATTAAAGGGTTCCATATCCGTCATTGGAGAGGCCAGTACTATCCTGGTTGGTGATAATCGCACCTTCAGTGCCCAGTGATTGAACAGTTGAGACGACAAAAGCGTCGACCTCATCCCGAGGTGAAGCCCCAGCATTTGCAATCACAGACGCATAGACCTCCGCCGCTGTGAGAGTTCCAGCTATGCTGAGCGAGGTCGAAGCCCAAGGTGAGCTTAAGACTTGTGCACTGCCAATCGTGTTAGCAGCAGCACCATTCAGAACCCCATCTGTGTTACTATCTAATAAATTGCCTGTGGCGAATGCGCTTTGGTTATCGTCAATCTGAAAGTAGTCATCAGAGGCGCTTGTTGTGCTGGGTCCAGCGATGAAATAGTTGTTGATTATATCATGAGAGAAGATACCTCCGGTGTCGGCAACGGTATAACCAGCTTGATAGTTATAAATGACCTTTGAAGTATAATTGAGACACAAGTGGGCATGAACACACAGTAGACTTGAATTGCACACTTACATTGTTAATGTATTGTGTGTTGGCCTTTGATAAAGGCTGTCGGTTATGTGCACTGACCCAGAGGTTGCCATACCAAGTGGCAGGTCCAGTTTCCAAATGAGCTCCAAACTGTTGTCCGATAGGCAAAGCAATAATCGAGTTCGACACAGTAACATTGACCGCGCCGACAGCATCAACAGTGTCAAATACCCCGTATTCAAGCGAACAATGGTCCAGGATGACATTACTCGCATCGCCCATGTTAAACGCGCTCTTCCCGTCATCTGTCTCCTCTGTTCCTTGCCTCATACGCAAGTTCCGCACGATAATATTAGTCTTCCCGCTCGCTGAGACCTCCCTTCCCATGACGCCAATTCCCGGCGAAGGTGCAGTCTGGCCATTGATAGTGAGGTCGCTGGAGAGTGACACCGGAGACTCGAGCACGATGTAGCCACTGACGGAGAAGGTTATGTTCCTCCCTGACTCGCTCACGGCGTCGCGGAAAGATCCAGTACCAGAGTCAGCCAGGGTGGTTACCGTGAAAGAGGTGGTACCTCCGGTCGCTATAGATCCAAATCCAACGGCTCCTTCGAACGCCAGAGCTGAGGCTAAAGTTGGAAGCACGAAAACTGCAAGGGAAGCGAAGATTCGTGCCATTTCTGAGTCAGGTAAAGTATAACAGAAAGAATAAATCATGATCATTGGTTAATTCTTATAATCATGGAGTCCAAGAATCGCATGAACGCGTGAAATCCGGGATATTTCTGTCCATCATTTGACACCGAGCACCTGAGCTCAGAGCATAAGGAATGTCCTAGCGGTTGTAAGGAAGCTGAACGAAGTTGTTGTTGTCAATCCTATACTTCAGAGTTTCAACTGCGGACCGTGACAGCCTACTACAGGACCGTGATTTCGTCGTTGAGTCCATGGCAACCATGCGGTATTTCTTTGACCGTGACCGTTCTCGGATTTTTTGGGACCTGTGGATTGCGAGTATGTTTCCGCGAAAACTCCTTTTGCAAAACGAAGTCTAACTTCAAGAAATGGAATCAATAATTCTTTAAGGACAAGGAAAAGGTCTCGATGAAATCATACTGGTCAATCAACGATGTATCGAGTCTTCACCGCTTTACGACTGCACTCAGGTCTGCGGTCATCGATGACTGGTATGATCGAGGATTTCTGGGGACTGCAAGTACTTCAATATTGCATGTATCTCGAGTACTCGTTCCATGAGCCCGAGGATAGAGAGAGAGAGACGCATGAGAGTTTGATATAAAGTTAATAAACGGTTACTTTCTATGCTCAATTGAATACATATGCAAATCATGAAGTAAGCGAGTCAATTGCAAGGTAAGTTCGTTGTTAACTTGATGGAATCGGATGTGAAGCGGTCCGCGAACACTGTCATAGGGAGCAGGTCTGAACAGCATCATGAGGAGATAACAATGCGTAGCATCAATGATGACTGAGGTTATAATGAGGATGCAAACTGGAGAGCCACGTGCAATTTCTGCCAGTGTGTTACCACAATGTCGATGGCTCGGCGGTCAGCTCGATTTCAAGTGAAGAAAGCTGCGAATACTTCAAATAGCCCACAGAATGTGAATGCTACTCAGAGTGATGAACATGGAGAGCAAGATGATGAGGAACAAGAAGAACGTCCTCGTAAACGGGCTAAAAGAATATCTGCGGAATCCAGCGGAAAGAAGGCGGAGAAGAAAGGGATTGCCTCGAAACAACTCAGAAGGGTTCGCGGAAAATTAGGATTGCTGGCGAGACTGGCAAAAGATGTTCCGGTGGAAGTCATTCTCGAGGTATACTACGCTGTCGTAGACTCTATTTGACCCTAATCCTGATCACCGTGAATCACTCTCCCCGATATACATAGGTCTTCTGCCACCTTGAACCAAGGGACCTTCTTCGTCTAGCTCGAACTTCTCGTGAGCTTCGAAATCTGCTGATGAGCAAGACTTTGAAAGACATATGGCGCGCTGCCCGTCAGAACGTTGGAGACCTTCCTCCCTGCCCTCATGATTTAACTGAGCCACAATACGCTTTTCTTATCTATGAGCCCATTTGCCACGTAAGTCTCTGTTTATCTTTATCAGTCTGTAATTTGCACATTTAATCCTAGCTATGCGACCGGCGCGTTGAAAGCGTACTCTGGTCATTTCGCATGAGGTGCTGTCAAGATTGTGCATCAGACTTGTATGTCATACACTGACTATCATGATTCTCGATTCGCTGGTCTGGTCATTATTAACGTATTTACAGGTCAAAGTTTCCTCAATGCAACGAAGAATTCTTCGCCCGATTACCTCAGGAATTTCGCTCCTATGATATTTTACCTCGGGACTTGATCCTGACAAGTACATACTTCCTTTGTTCTCTCCATAATTGCGTCTAACAAACGCACGATTTGAGGCGAACGGTGGGGCTGGACTGGGCATAACGAAATAACAGCTCGATACAAAGCAGAGTATGAAACGCTTCAAACTACGGAGGAGCGTGAGGCATGGCTAAACCGTAAAGAGAAAGAAAGTCAACAATCACGCAATGTGAGTATCGCAGCGTTTCATCCTTTGTGCCTGACTTGAACTTTTTACAGCACCGATTCCTTTGTGCCCAATGGATGTGCCGCAGGGATATTGAGCGCGCTCGGGAACTCGACAAACTTCGTCAACAAAGGAAGGAAGAGTAAGTGGACATTACCAACACGATGTCTCTTGTCCTCAGCTTCTACTAGCATTCTTACTCGCCTGAACAATATCGGATGGCGTGAAGAAGCCGAAATCATCATGAAGAGCCAGAGACTCATAACGTGGAGAAAGGATAGTTTCGCTCAGCATAAATCAGTCAACCAACCAAGGAAATTAACGGAATACGGTGAGCACTACTGCGTTTACTTCTGAACAGGTGCTACAATTGCTTTCAAGGTTGGAATATCATCAAAGATGAGCTGGTGACGATGTTATCGAACCATAAGGAGAAGCGTCTGCAGATTGAGATCTAGAGCATCACCCTCAAAAGCCCAATGATTATCATGTAATACAACATGTAAAAGTATGGTACGCTGTACAGGCAATAGTATAAAAAGAACGCCGAATGGAACAACCAAATGCGTAGAAGCTTGGCAGGAGTAGACTGTATCCTTGTACATACCACCACTTTGCCACCAACATACACATAACCTCTGATACAAGCAAGCAACTGTATATAACACATATGTACATCCAAAAATACATTCTCAGGCGATCGTAAGACTCTCCCTATCACCTTCACCTCTGTAAATATGATCACCTACAACACTATCATTCGCACCATCATCCATAGTCGTATTCATCGTCCTCACGGTGAACCGTCTCTGCGGTACTTCAAGCCTCGTCTGTTCTGTTCGCGGAGGGGTGACCGCCGTTGTATGAAACATCGGGACCGTGTCCGACCCGCCTTGACCTCCAGCTCTGGGCGCATTCGCTGTCATCCGACTCACATAGGCATCGATAGCAGCAAGATCAGGACCTGCGATACTGCTATCTTGCGAGCTCTGCACTTGCATATGTTGCGACTTCTCATTGACTGGCAATCGAACAGCATTATGACCTGTCCCGTATGTTTCACGTCGTTGAGCTGCAACATCCCTCGAATCAGGGAGTTCAAGAGGCCCAGAGTTGGCGATAGCATCATCATACGCTGGAGGGTTCATTCTCCGCGGTCGTGGAGAGAGCAGCGAGTCCTTAGAATTTCGTTGGCTAGAGGGACCCTCGTACACTGCTCCTGCCCCTGCAGCACCAGCACCAGCAGATCCGCCCTTTGTTACCGCAGTAAGAGACGGTTGTGTAAGAGGCAACACAAACGGCTGGACAGACATCTCATGTCCAAACGAAGAATCTGGGCTTTGACTTCTTGCCATGAACTGCATACTGGGTGACGGTGAATCGTAGCGGGTAATACCAGTGATAGTACTCGCACGACCATTGTACGATGACGGGGGAGAGGTCAGACGGAAATCTTCGCCCACTTGATGAGGGGGTGTAGAGAACGCACCCATGGAGTTGACCGAGCCCATGTTCAATGACGATGCAAATGGGGACGGTGATGGTCCAAACTGTTGCATGCTGACGGAACCCATATATGCATCGACTCCATTCCCAGACACATTCCCATTTCCAAAGCTCGCATCTCCGAAATTCGACGGTCTCGTAAGATCCGATAACGACCTCGTATGTCCATGTGTATCATAGGTAGTCGAATCCAATTCTTGGTGACTTCCAGTCCGTCTTTTGATAACAGCGACACCCGAGCGACGGCGCTTTCGTAGTACCCACCAGGCTGCGATTGCCCCAAGGATAAGGACGACCACGCCTCCTGCAACGCCGCCACCAATGGCTGCTGCATTGGTAGATTTAGAGGAGATGGGTGCTGATGATGATGAAGAAGAGGCTAGGGGAGCACCATACACATCTACATGACCTTGTTCGGAGATATTCTGAGCTTGATCAACGTTGAATATTGCGTTCTGCCATGTTGAAGCTAGGTAGATGTAAATCTCAGGATTCGAACAAAATTTTCATCGGAAAGACGTACGATCGACGGTAGCGTAAAAAGGTATGGAAGTGTTACCGAGAGTTACCACGTCGGAAGGATAATAGCTGTGTTAGAGCATATTCAACTGAAAGAGAATTTCTGAGTAAGGCAGCATAGTACACACGTGGTATTTGAAAGAGAGGAACCACAATTGGCGCGAAATTCTACCCATCTGCGATTCAGAATCCGTTCTAAATCAAGAAACTCGCTTGACCAAAGGCAGTGGAAATACACGTACGTTAAAATACTCGAATCTAGACCTTGACAGGCTGTACATGCACTGTACATGTTGTATGCCGCCCATGAGCTATTCCCGGAGGAGTCAAAGAATAGGATGAATGTTGGAATGGAAGAATCAGATAGATGTGTTTTTGGTCGGGGTCCAGAATCCGATGAATGAATACGGTTTTCGAGGGATTAAAAAAAAAGTCATGATTAGATTTCGGGGTTCAGATTTAGAATTGAGAGAAGGTCCGGTTGGGATAGTCGTATCGAATATTGAAGTTTGCGTGAGGTGCATCAACGGTTTGGAAAACAGAGAGGTGTAGAGAAGACGATTGCTATCAACGAGTGTCCAGAGAATAAAAGGAACGGAGCCCACCAGCTACATCCATTGATTGGCTGACCATTTACTCCAGGTGGATTGTAGTGATTTCCGGCAGTCAACGAGGGCACGGTATAATCTGCAAGAGGTAGCAGGCATTGCATGAGCAAGGATCAAAATAATCCACAGCATTTCCAAGTGATATCTTTGATACAATCGAACTGACAGCCGTCCAACGAAATGATATCCTCTTCTCCTGCAACACTTCTATAGTCCAAGTACACAAACAAGATACTCACCAGAACTTCCACAACCACCCACAACGGCAGCAGCAACGAGACAAGGCGAAAGCTGAGCGGTACCTTCTGTCCATTGGGATCCTGTTTCGCATGTGACGTTGGTATTGGGTCCACGACGGGTCAGCGTTGATTCTGGCAAGGGCATGTTTGAAATACGTGAGCACTGTCGGATTTGCTTTGATGATGACCGTCGTTGGCGAAACAGGATCCAAGCAAGAAGTCAGCCGGTGCTGTTAAATGCTTTGGTGCTGTCGAATGAGTGGGTCCGGAGTCACCTGAAGAGAAGTTGAAAGACGGAAAACTGGGGTTTATAATAAGTAAGAGAAGGACATTCATGTACTGCCACACACCACAAGGGTCCAGCACCTTAAACTTTAGCTTGCTTTTTCTTTCCACCGCTGAATCACCGCCAACAGCAGAGGAATAATTTCATCAAGCATCGAGAATTCAACGTCAACCTGTGAATGTAAAGCATCTCACTTCAACAATCCAGACTCTGATCTCTTCATAACATCCATCATTGAAAAGTATAATGCCGAGCCTCACGTTGATCCTCTTCCCTTCGAAATATCCGATGCTTCACTAAACATCCAATCGATCATCGATTCATGCAAAATCGGTCAACGGTACGAGTACCTAATCCACTGGAAAGACCAACCAAGTTCCGAAGGCTCCTGGGTCTCACTATCGGACATCCCTGACTCGTTTGACGAGCTCATCGACATATTTCATCTTCGACACCCACGGTCCTCCATTTTCCACCTACTATACATCAGAACCTCCGTTCGGACTACGTCCCACCAGCCCAAACAACGACGCGTTCCGGACGCATCTCAAAACCCGCTCAACGCCTCGACCCTATCATTTGAACCGATAGTCTCTCGGCCTTTGAAGGAGGGATAATGTCAGGATTCACTCGACTCATCCTCCGATGCTACTCAGGGTTACAAACACTCTCTCAGTTCACCTATTACTAATGTATTCACTACATACTCCTATCCATACACTCGCCATATATAAGACCATGTACTTCTCGTAGTTTCTTTTGTCGAATCAATTCTCTTCTCACCTTTCGCCCACTCTTGAGTCTTAACACCAAGGTGGACGATGTCAACAAACACGAGGTCCTCGGGATCTCTTCGGCATCAGCTCGGAGTGTAGAAAAATCCGAGCTACACGGAATTATCCGGGTAGCTACCCTTATAAGACTCGACTTTCGCATCGCAGCGGAGCAACTTTCAAGATGTCCAGCCACGACGACGCAGCAGTTGTTCTCACCGGCCATGTCAGGTCGGACATCATCATGCTTTCTTCTCTGCTCAACGGTCAACAACTCGAACTTCCCACCGTCCGTCGTGACAAGACCAACGAAAAACTCTCCCTTCTAGCTTACATATCAGCGCTTCTTACCATTGGTGACGACGGCGCCCCTTTCGCACACTCAGTTCATGCTGTTTCTGGGAGAATCAACCCAACCGCGATTGAATGTCTGGTCTGCGCTCAAAATACTGGGCAAATTTCAGAGCTTACTCAGACTACCGCAATCCCTGCTGCTGGTGAATTGGAGGAGATTTTAGACGCCACTAACTCTACTCGCGGCGCTGAATTATTAAAGAGGTGGGCTCAGGACGTGAACGTTGATGAGTTCAAGTAAGTCAATCAATCTTGATTCAAAATGCCGGATCTAATTGCACATAGTCAACGCAATTATACCCTGCGGGATCATTTACGAGATATTTTCCAGATACTCGCTCATCTTCGCACTTGTAACAGGAATGATCCCGCTTTTCTTGCATTCACGCACCTCATTCATCGGCGGGCATTCCGCAAGTTGGGATGGCGTATTGAGGAATTACTCACTGCTTGGGGTGATTCACCCTTCATTGTCCTAAAAGAGGTCGATTTTACGAAGATGAAAACCAGCCCTACAGTGGGGATCTCTTTACTTCCCTTCGAATATGAAGCGCTCGCTGGATATTTTCCAATCCAACAAATGGAAACCTCTCAGGATGAAATGATTCGTGTTCAATATCTCTTTCGAATCGACGTTGACAATGTCCTGAAGTGGCTCGACGGTTTCCAAGCCTTTTTCGTGGAACTACGTACCCTTTTCCCTTGTCCATCTCGGAGGGCCATGAACGTTCCGTCGCCCGATAATGTGGAGGTTGCAGTGGCTTTCATCCGCCTACTTGTTGTTATCAAACCTATCATAAAGATCATACTATCTCTCCCGGGAGTTGAGACAAAACTCTTGACTGCTGGTAAGCTAAAAATCTTGCGTCTTGTCCCATATTCATATTCACTTCGTTATAGAGATTGTGCAGCGGGCCAAGAAGCAGGTCAAGAAGGCAACTGGTAAAGCATACGACGCAATCGAAGACTTCAGCTTTCCTGTCTCCCTTTCGTATTTAGAGAAAAAACATCGGCAAAAGAGCACAAGTACCCGAACGAAGAATGAGGCCGAGGATGAGGCCGAGGATGAGACCGAGGATGAGGCCGAGGATGAGGCCGAGGATGAGACCGAGGATGAGGATGAGCTCGAGGATGTGGATGAGGATGAGGCAGATGATCTATCTGATGTGGTCGAGGGAGATTCAGCTTGTGAGTGCAAGGGCCTTTTTTTCTATTCGGTTGCTCATGGCAAGTTCCAGTGAAGGCTCAGACTGCAACGGGTCGCATGCTTCTATCCATGTACTCTGTTGCGGCTTGGAAAGTCTCTGTTGATTCTCTTTCAAAGAGAGTCAACAAATTCTTTGGTATGCAGATGACTGTCCACTTCTACAGCTGCCCTCCCGTCCCGAGAACAAAAGGCGATCCTCAACTGAAAGCAAAGCTGGCCCAGTTGTTCCCTAATATGGGTCTAACAAAAGGGCAAAAGCAGTTTTCAAAAATGCTTGATCATTGGGCCAAGGCGAAAGTGCATGCTGAGGCAGCGTTGATGGGATGGGCGTTCGCACAGTGTGAAGCACACGACCCACAGGTGGTTGCTCGCTCATCTCTCTAATGATCTTACTAATGCGTTTAGTTAGTTTCTGACAAATGATGTGGCAATCGCAGTCAGTAAGAAGTGCTGCTATCTATGTTGGCGCCTACAGCAAAAGCTAAACCAGACGAAGGTGCTTCAGCTCAGTTTGCCCGGGACACATAATGGTATCTTTGCCTGGATTCCCCCACGCGAAATTCCGGAGGATATCCTATTTCAATTACGCAATGAATTACTTACAGTCCTCCGAGATGTGGACCATAGCTATTCGCGGCAAAGCTCTGATGCATCCAACAACTCAGAAGATGATGTGATCACTTCTAACGCGGCAATCTTTCGTCGTATAGGTTCAAAACGCCGCGGAAAGTTCGCTTGAAAATAGGATACATTCCCTGAAATTGATCTCGATACATGGATTTTTCGCAAGTGGATAATTTCCCGTAACGATTTTCAATAAATCGCCGTATTTTCTCTTCACTTGTCAAAATTTGAAATAGAATTCATAACACAATAATACAGGCATGTTTTCCGCAAGCGTTCGAGTGGGAGGGAAATACTTTTGATAGAGCACGTACTAAATGGTCCAAACGTTGGTGGGTAGATCATTTCGAATTGACAGCTAGTCTCCCGTAGTCAGACTTGTAGATATCAAAAATCTTATCTTATCACAGATTACACAAAATAATTGTGGCTTTTCATACTAGAGTTTGATAGTAACTGCGTCGTGTTACCTGCACCTGGGCACTTGCCTTTTAGGACACGGGTAAAGCAAATTCGTTGCTGTCAAATGAGTGATATCTGGTCATATGACCCAGCACGTATATGTTCCAAATTCCTCAACAGAATCCTTATCACGCATACTGTTATGATCATGCACGGTCGTAGGGAATAAGTTGGATCGCGGGGTAAAAGACCGAACACTGAGATAAATCCCGGTGAGGGTGGAGTGAACCTACAGAGAGGTCATCGGACGTTGACGCTACTATTAATAGCGTCCCCGGCACGCCGCTGTCCGAAAGCGAAGGTGAGGGTGATTCCGATTGCGGGAGAAACTCATGTGATCGTACTTAGGGTGAGGATTGAGAATGAACTCTATTTGAGATACACTGTCGAAGTGCGCTATCAAAGTCGATATTTAAACTGAGGACCAACTATTCTACTCTCATAGCTTTATACTGTAATCACTACCTAAGGGTCACTAAGCGATAGTATCCTAGAATAGTATGGTCGGACATGTGGAAGATAAAAGGGGTAAGTATAAAGGGAATGATATAAAAGGATATATAAAGTATCGGCTAAGGTGTGAGGGATATAACTTGAAGTGTAAACAATCGCGGAGATAAACTCCTCGACGGAAGAAAGTAGTGAAGTCAAATACCGGGAAATGATCGTCGGGACCGCGGGAGTTGAACCTGGCATGGTTGTAACACATACCACAAGCTCAGATCTCATACAATGAGCCTATATTCATTCCAGCTACCTATGACACCATCACCGCCTACATATGGGTCACTCTGAAGCCCTCTATCCACTCTGATCCCACCACAGTCTTTCAGATTTCTATTGCCTGCCTCCACAGAATCGAGACATACGGATTTGTGACCCTCCACCTACACTCGTACCAATTTCTTCCACTCCAGAAACTTGCCCTACACCTTCCCAGACAGCCACTTCCTCCCATCAAAAGCGCCGAGCTGATGACACTCCCAAAGAAAACCCATTCCAAATATACACTCCCTCTGCATCTGGAAAAAGGCCCATAGCAAGGGCACATTTAGATATGCAAGGGCACATTTAGATACTCTTGAGGATGCCCAGGAATATGTCTTTCTCCTGAGCTCCATAAGGTGTCCTTAGAGGCCTTATGTAGCTTGGGCTTCCAGGGATGCCCTAGGGATAAACCACATTCTCATGCATCCTCAGGAACCCTCAGGAAGCCTCAGTTGGACCCGGAGTGCTCTGATATAGCCTGGAGTGCTCTGATTTGGCCTGGAGAACCTCCCTAGTCCAGCTCCAAATAAGTGTTTGATAAGATTGATTAGCAGCTTACATTGACTAGTGCACGCTCAAAGCATACATTTCTGCCAACATGCAGATTTTTGTCACCTCTGGGTGTGATGATTGTTGAACAAATTTTGACACACTATTTGATTATAAACAACATTCAAGATACTAAGTAATGTATGTACAAGGATGTCCAGCAGAACATAGATACAGATACACTGGAGTTACAGTACCAAAGGTTCATAGGCCATCATCGTCGAAAGCATTTCCGATACCTCCATGCTCAGCACGCATGTGATTATATATCCCATCTCCTCGTGGAAAAGTTTGCATACAAACCCAGCATATATGGGTTTGACAGTGAATGCAAGTTACATGATTACATCCTTCTGCTCTCTCAATAGGGACCTTGCACGAGGGGCAGTTCTTGACATTATGAGTTTTAATCCACTCATTGTTACGAACTGACTCTTTTTCAATTTCTTTTTATCTATCCTATTATACTTTTTCTTTTATCTTTTCCTTTTCTTTCATTTACATACATGTGACAGCCTTGACATTCTCGCAATGTCAACACATTTCTCTCATGTCTGTCAAGCTGTTGACAGACTATCATTCTCGCGCTGTCAACACAACTCTCTCATGTCTGTCAGACTATTGACAGATTGACAGTGTGAGAATTCTCTCATGTCTGTCAACCTTTGACAGATCGTTGTATAGCCTCACAGTTATGACGTGAGATAGTTCCCATGGGTTCATTTCAGAATATGTATATAAGATAGGGCATTTCTTAGAGTAGTCTCTATCTCTGATCTCGTCTACTCTCCTCGGTAGTTAGACAAGTATCTGAGGACTTACTCCTCCTGCACTATCCATCGCTTTTGATCTGTTTCTCTGTGTGACGCCTGGCTTAGTATTGAGCTATTGAGTTGCTGACACTCATTGAACAGGTGGACCCCACCATCACGATCATCAGGACAATCAATTCCATCATGTTGTTCGACATGACACTGAGGACATATGCGAAGCAGACATGAAGGGCATTGCAGGGTGTTCCCGCTTGGAGCTGGTTGGTATACTTTCATGCAATCAGGGGAGGGACAATAATGGAATTCGTCCGGACGTCCATGGAGATAAGCTTCAAAAGCGGCCTCAGCCACTGAATCAAATTTAGCTGCCGAAAGGACTTGACAGGCGAGCCAAATTGGGAGGGGACTTGTGCAGTTATTTTCATCACCGAGGCACGTTAGGCTCTCTGGTCATCCTGGGGTTTTATCAGTGTATTTTATTGAAGCCTAGGCAATAGGTATTTTTTCTAGATGTGCTCCAAAAAGACGGTGCACTGCTGTTGAGAACGAGTAAGTACGATATAGATACTGTATGTTTCTAGTCAGTGAATAAATATAATATGAATCACAATAAGGACAAACCCACCTCAGACAAACACACGGGAGTGATAACGACTGAGGGGGTTTGGTTCAATCTCGAGGTAGATAAGTAATGGGTGAAATAGATCGTGTATGAAATTGGAAGTTGAAACGGATAGATACCAACGGAGTGAAAAGTATTTGGAATCCAGTCGGACTGAGGATATCATATGTAGATTATGGAGCACAGGTGTAGGGCGAATTGCCGACGGAAGGATGAGATTAGGGTTTCTAAGTATCCTCTTCGACACTCCCCCAGAAACCCTACTTTGTTAGTCCGAGTCCGCGAACCATTTCGGTCACAGTTGCCCGCGGGAGAGATTTGGTGAGAATGTCGGCAAGATTGAGCGCGGGATGGAATGTATCAGTATTGGAGTTCTCCTGCCCGGACGACGTCTCGAATCCAAGCCCAGTTCACGTCAAAATGTTTGGTTCGAGCATGATGAGTGGTCGTTTTCGTCAGGGCTAAAGCACTGAGATTATTGATCCAAATTTCGGGGGGATCACTGAGTTTCCGATTGATCCCAGTGAGGAAGTTCCTCATCCACATTGCCTGTTTCCCAGCATGAACCATTGATAAGTATTCAGCTTCAGTGGTGGATAGAGCGACAACACTCTGTTTTTTGGAGCTCCAGGATACCGCACCTCCGCCTACAAGGAATACATATCCCATCGTTGATTTTCGAGTCGCTGCGCCATGTTCTTCTCAAATGTCAGCATGAGACGCATCGGAATATCCAATGGGTGATAAAGGTTTGTCGACCGGTTGATAATTTCGTTGATACTTGTACGTTATTTTGTACTCGAATGTTGCGCTGAGGTAGGCTAAATCATGTGTTGCTGCATTCCAATGAATGGGGCGAGGATCAGATGAGAAACGCTGGAGGAGTCCTACTGCGTAGGAGATATCTACGCGTGTCCCCTGGGAGATATGGTTCAGGCTTCCCATTAGTCCCATATAATCTTTACTCTCCATATATTTGAAGTCCTCAGGTGATATAGGCGTCGGTTGACTATTGGACAAGTCAAGTCCAGGAGGCAGTGGAGTGTATTTTGGGGCGCAACCAATCATCCCGAAACGCTCGAGGGTGCTCTTGATTAACGACTGTTGGTGAATTGAGATATCTCCGTTATCATGATATTCTATACCAATCCCCAGACACGTATCAGGTTTTCCGTCTCTTCGGAACTCAAATTTCTTCCCTAATTCGTCTTGAACGACTTCACCATCTCGCACAGTTGTTGAGGCTCCCATTACGTCGTCTGTGTATGTAGCGGTTATTGTCTCCCCATCTTTAGTGGCTCTGAATCGTACACATGGGTCGGTGGATATCGATTGGTGTCCTAAGTCACGAAATGTCTGATTGAGGAGTTTATACCAGTTGTTTCCTGCGTCTTTGGTTCCATAGAGATTGATTCCCTGTCGCAGTACTGTCTCTCTACCATCACGTAGTCCATAGTGTTGTTCATACCCCTTGGGAATTCGTAGGTAGTTGGTTGTTTGAGGTTTTGCATTGAGATAAGCTGCCGCGAAGTCTCCTGCCCACAGCTCTAGTCCATAGAATGCTGCTAAAGCAATTACCAATCGAACTGATTCATATCGAGCAGTGAGTGAGAAGGATTCGAAATAGTGAATTCCTATCTTTTGTGTGTGTCCCTGAGCAACAAGTCGTACTCTTCTTTTGACTACCTTCGACTCCTTGTTGGTAACCACGTCGAACACGAGTCTAGTACCTATTAGTTTCATCCAATTTTCTCGCGGAATGGGAGTGAATGCTTTTCATTCATCTAATTGTCCAATTTCCTTCTTGAGAGCAGGCCCCCACAGATCTAGTCAAGTGGTCGCTTCGTCATAGGTTAGAGGAACCCATTTATTATCAGGCTCTTTGGCGAGAGGTTCGTTCTGGGCGATTAAGGCATTAATTTCCTCATCATCTTCTGCAAGGATTGGGGTATCTGCTTTTGTTTCATCATTCACCCACTTCTCTTCTTGTTGTTTCGTGTGTCGTTCCTCATCAAGATATTGGAGTGACTCGGCCATAGCCCTGGATATCGTTTTGTTTCGTGTGGATCGTCTGTTAAGATCATGCGACTCCGGAACCGCGGAAACTCCCGCGATAGGATCGCGGAGATTGACGGTGATGCGAGGGGATCATTCCCTTGCAGATGGGAGGAACGGTTCGCGGAGTGAGGGGGATTGTAATTGGACCTCGACACTACTATTGGTAGTGTCCTCAACACGTCGAGTGTCCAATGGTAAGGGTAGATGCTCCGGATCGCGGACATCGCTCCCGCGATCGTCGGAGTAGTGTTGAGTATGCATCAAGGACGTTTACAACATCCTGGATACAAGATGAGGGGCAGATCTAAGTCGATATTCAAGCTGGGGACTACCTATTCTACATCGAAGCTTTATACATACTCTATGTAAGGGTCGCATATATACTATCTCCGAATAGGTTAGTCGGACAAGGAAGAACAAAGGAATGGATATAAAAGGTATAGTACGGATCGGATTTCGATCCGGAGAGATAACGGGTGATTCGCTCGCGGAGTTATACTCCGCAAACGCGGGAATTGGATCGCGGGATCGCGGACTTACCGCAATCCGCATACATATAACATCGTCGTGTCGGTTCTGTGTTGGTAGGGTTAATGTGAGAGGGTTGAGTTTGATGAGTTTGTGGGTTATCATTGGCATGATCAGTAGAGTCTTTATTCTGGTCTGGTTCGATGATGACATTATCAACTTGACTTTGGTTTCTGTCGCTGACGTTGGGTTCCGAAGTTGATGTAGTGAGAAATTGTAGGTCCATGTCTTCTTCTTCGTTCTCCCCCTCAACTTCAGAAGTCCAATGTCCGTGTCCCTCTACGAAGACTATATCTCTCGTTCTTAACACTTCATTTGATCCTGCTATCTTCCCTCGATATACGCCTGGTGATTTGTAACCAATTAAATGACCTTTTATCGACTGTCCGTCGATTTTGCTGCCGCCTTTTTCAGTTGGAATCTTGATATAACACGTACATCCCCATACACGTAGATGGCCAACATCTTGTCTCTTCTTTGTCCAATTCTCCTCGGGAATAGTGCCTGGGTGTCTGGACAAGGGTAGTAGATTCCCAACATATGTGGCTGCAGCGAATGCTTCACACCACCATTTGGCTCCTAGTCTGGCATCTGTTATCATCACGCGGGTAGCTTCGGTCAGGACTCCAATAGCTCTTTCAGCAACACCATTCGACGCTGATGAATAAGCTGCTGTGAATTCGTGTATAATGCCATGTTGTCGGAACCAGTCTTCCCAAAGGTGTCCCCGGAATTCTGGTGCATTGTCGGTTCGAATTTTCTTCAGAGTATAGCCAGTTTGGCGTTCGGATTTTCTTTTGAAGTCATCGAGGCATTGTAGTGTGGTATTAGCAGTACGGTTGTTTAAGAAGTAAGAGAATTTCTTTGCCGTTCCTCCATCAACTAACACCATTGCATAGTAGTTTCCTCCGACTGACTCTACCCGTGTTGGGCCAAATATGTCGATGTAGACTCATTCAAGTAGATTGTTCTCCACGTTCTTCTCTGCATCGAAAGGTCTTCGTTTGTGATTTGCGATGGTACAATCCTCACATTTCTTGGTATCCCCAGGTTTGATTCTGAGTCCGTTTACTAGGTTGGTCGCTTTATTAATTCGGGTGAATCCTGCATGTCCGAATCTGCGATGCCATAGATTGCTGTCAGCGGGACTTTGGAGTGATCGGGCAGTTAAGGCAGTGGGGAGATTCCCTATATATGACCCTTCGACTAAATATAAACCACCGACCAGTCGTCCTGTGAACACATTATCACCGCGAGGGTCTTTGAACTCAATAGTTCCTTTCCCAATCTTCATCGTCCAACCAAGGCTATCAAGCACGCTAATGGAGATCAGATTGGTGGATATGGATGGCGCGTGTAATGCATTATGGAAGGTGAGGATGTGAGATGTGTTATTGTGAACAATTCGTACGTCAACGTCTCCCTGGCCAAGGATTTCGAAGCTTACTCCTCGTTTACATGAATTCCCGAGTGTTCCTTTCCTCTCGACATAGTTACAGAATACATTTCTGTCATGGAAGAAGTGAGCGGTGGCCCCGGAATCTGCGAACGTTCGAGCTCGGCCTTTTGGAATACCATAGGGTTCAGCAATATTCTTCAGTGTAGTGGTGTTACGACCATGCCAAGTTCAACTCCCGCGGTCCCGACGATCCTTTTCCCGGTATTTGACTTCACTAATTTCTTCCGTCGCGGAGTTTACCTCCGTGATCATTTACACTTCACGTTTATATCCCTCATACCTTAACCAATACTTTATATATCCTTTTATATCATTCCCTTTATACTTACCCCTTTTATCTTCCACATGTCCGACCATACTATTCTAGGATACTATCGCTTAGCGACCCTTAGGTAGCGATTACAGTATAAAGCTACGAGAGTAGAATAGTTGGTCCTTAGTTTAAATATCGACTTTGATAGCGCACTTCGATAGTGTATCACTTTCAAATAGAGTTCATACTCAACCTCATCCTAAGTACGATCGCGTGAGTTCCTCCCGCGATCGGAATCACCCCCAACTCCGCTTTCAGACATCGGCGTGTCGAGGACGCTATTAATAGTAGCGTCAACGTCCGACGACCCCTCCGTAGGTTCATCCAACCCTCACCGGGATTTATCTCGGTGTTCGGCCTTTTACCCCGCAGACTTTTAGTCCGCGATCCAACTTATCCCTACGACCCGTGCATGATCATAACAGTATATTTAAACTGAAACTCGGCACATCGTATTCATTCACCTTTCACTTCCTTTTCCTCCCTTAATTCTTCATTCACCCAAAATGGTCAATACCAGGAGCAGACGTGCTCGTACCAACACCGCAGACTCGGACAACGTTCAGGAGGAGCCAGTAATGGCAAATCCGTTCGCTTCCAACGCGACGGCTTTCGCGCCGTTCGCGGAGTCGATCTCTGGAACGGGACTTCCCCGGAGGCGTAACAATGCTTTCAGTCCAGCCCCAATCCAACCCGCTACGGTACAGGTATCTAATCTTCACGTTCTTGGTTCACCCGACCAATCCGAATTCGAGTATCAAATACTCTACACCTCTGAGGGGCAACCCATCAGAGTACGAACGCCGCGTAGTAATCGCACGGCGATACCAACGTTGGAGACGGCCATCCCCCCATCTCCGACAACTCTCACTCTTGCTGACAGAATGCGTCAGCAGTTATCTACCCAGGCTGGTCCCTCACAGGATCGGTCTTCACCTTTAATCCCCGCGGAGGTTCCTGAGGAACCTGAGATTGCGGAGCCAATCGAGGAGGTAAGTCCCGATGTACCAGGCCACCCGGAAGACCCGGACCCCGAAGGACCACCCGGAGGACCAGGCGGTCCTGGTGGGCTGAACTCACCTCGAAGCTCTCGCGGACCTAGTCGTTCTAGGAGTCCTCCAGCGGGACCAGGTAGCAATCAAACAGAGATTGCTGATCAACGACTCATGGAGTTGTTTACCACTTTCAGGGGCACTCTCGATGACCTTGGAGGTGCTATTACGGGATTATCCACTAATCGTGGTCCGTCCGAGACCGCAAGGTCAAAAGTTAAGGACCCGGAAGTTTTCGACGGTTCTAACCCGCGGAAACTGAAAGGTTTCCTCATTTCATTATCCTTGGTCTTTATTGACCGCCCCGCGTATTTCACTGATCAAAGGAAGATCAATTATACGCTTTCTTATCTAGGTGGCTCCGCAAAGGAGTGGTTCGAGCCGGATATTCTGGACCCGGATCTCGCGGCTATGCCCGCCTGGACTTCCTCCTTCGCATCGTTGGTGAAGGAGCTTCAGGAGAATTTCGGTATGTACGATGCTCAGGGAGAGGCCGAGGACAAACTCGGAGCGTTGCGGATGAAGGAATCCGACAACATGCGGACTTACAACATCCGCTTCAACACTCTCGCGGCGTCTACAAACTGGGACTCCCAAGCCCTTAAGTGGGCGTATCAATGCGGCTTGGCAAGCCATATAAAAGACGAAATGGCCCGTCTTCCAGAACCCGCTACTCTTGCGGAATATCGGCATGAAGTCCTTCGCGTGGACAACCGGTACTGGAGGCGGGAAGAAGAGCGGAAACGTGAAAACGCCCGTTCCTCGGTCGCGACTTCGTTCTCGAAGGCGCCAACTACCTCCTCGAAGAACCCGCCAAGTTCTTCATCACCCTCCTCCGCGGTGTTCTCGACTAAAGGTTCGGGAAAACAAGGTAAGCCTAGCGGAGGCAACCACTCGTCTTCCACGACGAGTTCAGCATCGACGCGTTCGTCGATTGCCGCTAACCTAGGTTCCGACGGCAAACTCCTCCCTAGCGAGGCGGAGCGCCGGAAGAAGTTGGGTCTTTGTGGTTTCTGCGGTGGGAAGCATAAGTTCGAGGATTGCGAGAGAAAGAAGGCTCGTGAGACTCGAGGCCGAGCTGCAGAGACGCAGGAGATAGCCGAGACGGCTTCCATGGACTCGGAAAACTAATCAGCAGCTCCTGTACCCCGGTACGACACGGGAGTTGCGTTGATTCAGTTCGTACCACGCGGGAAGTAAAACTCAACGCGTCCACTCTTTCTTATAATGAACAATCTTTCACATTATCGCTGACTTTAGATTTACCAGCTCGCGGCGTTTCTTCCGATTCCTCCGCCGCGACGCTATCGTTTACCTCCTTACTTGATTCTGGTTCTACTGACTGCTTTATTGATTCGCTTTTTGTAAAAGCAAATAGTTTACCCACTTCACCCATATCTCCAATCAATCTCCACCTTTTCGATGGTTCATTGTCCCCTAAGCCGATCGTCGAGACTACCACTCTCAACGTTCGATTTCCCTCTGGCGAGCTGCTACTACTGACATTCTATGTCACCTCACTCGATTCCTCTTGCAAAGCTGTATTAGGTTACAGTTTCTTAACCCGCTACAATCCGTTGATTGACTGGGTATCTCGAAACATCTCTTTCCGTTCCACTACGCAAGTTGAGTCCCTCACCCCGACGTCCTCGGTTCCGCGGGAGATATCTCCGGAACCAACTGATCCTGCGCCGGATCAGCATCACCTCACCAGATCGAAGAAGACCTCGCGCCCTTCCTCTCGATCTCGCTCTCGCCCCTCACCCCGTCCTCTATCGGACAAATTTCCCTTTGAACCCATCTTCACCTACCCTTCGGTCGCTCAATTGGCCGCTTCCAGACTCGAAAATCCCGAAGTCGACATCGCTCTAGTAAACGCGGTCCTTTTCAACCGTGCTTGCAAGTCCGCTAAATGCGAACCTGTGTTACTACGAGCGGTCCATTCTGAAGTTTCAGCGCGAGCTGCTTCAACCTCACCCGCCTCCGCGGAGACCAAGACCGATACCTCCAGCTTACCGCCGGAGTATGCGGAATTCGCCGACGTATTCGACGAAGTGGATTCCGAAGTGCTGCCAGAGCACCGACCTTATGACCTCAAGATTGATTTGGAGCCCGGCGCCGAACCCCCGATCGGTCGCCTTTACCCCCTTTCCGCAAAGGAACTTGAAGCTCTTCGCGAGTTTATCAACAAACACCTGGAAACAGGTGCCATTCAACCATCCACCTCTCCTCACGGAGCTCCAGTACTTTTCGTGCCGAAGAAGGATGGTAAACTCCGTCTCTGTGTAGACTTCCGCGGTCTTAATAACATCACCAAAAAAGACCGCTACCCTTTACCCCTTATTTCAGATCTCTTGGACGCTCCCAAGAAAGCTAAGTTTTATACCAAACTCGATCTCACTCACGCATATCATCTAGTTCGAATCGCGGAAGGCGACGAATAGCATAGTCTCTGCGTTTTGGAAGCTAAGTCGCCCTTCAAGGGGAGTCTCATTGAAAATGATGCGCAAACTATACCTTACAGTTGTCATACCAAAAATGACGTATGGTCTGGAAGTATGGTACACCCCCCCCCACCTCCCATCAGGAGCGAAACACAGAAGAGGATCAATCAAAGCCCTTAGGGGTTTCACTAAGATTCAGCGACAGGCCACCATCACAATGACGGGGGCGATGAGATCTTCACCAACAGATATGCTAGACATACACGCCGGACTGCTACCAATAAACCTGATGCTCGAGAAGATATGCCACCGGGCAATTCTACGGATCTATACACTACCGGAGCAAAACCCTATAACCAAAGTAGCGCTGGATGCAAACCGAAAACAGAACGTTACAAGGATAGCAGCTCCACTACGGACTCTTCCACGCATCCTAGGTCTACCATCTCCAAATGATGTCGAGACCATCACTCCTACAAGACGTCCTGCTCATTGGGCTACACCAGTCGATATCCAAATACTTAGCAAAGAAGATGCTACAAAAGTCGCTCGCGACCAGGGGGCTAACTACAAAGTCTTCTCGGACGGTTCTGGACACAACGGATTGGTCGGAGCTGCGGCAGTACTCTTTGAACATGGCGAACAGATCCCGGGGGCAACGATCAGATACCAACTCGGCCCCATCTCAAAGCATACCACATTTGATGCGGAAGGAGTGGGTATATTACTGGGACTACACCTGTTAGAAAGGTACGTTGATGAACCTAACCCAAAAGAATGCCTGATCTGCCTAGACGGGCGCGCTGCGATCGAAGCTCTAAGAGCGCAAAACACAAAATCGGGTCAAAACATAGTTGAAGCATCACTCAAACTCGCACGACGACAAGCAAAAACAAATGGGATAGAGCAAATAGCCACGGTGACATGGGTCCCTGGCCACTGTGGAATAGCAGGAAATGAAAAGGCGGACAAGGAAGCGAAGAAGGCAGCGGCAGGGGACACAAGTCAAAATAGGGATCTTCCAGATTTCCTTGCAAAAGAACCACTCCGGGCAACTGCCTCGGCGATACGACAGCATTTCATGGAAAGACTAAAACAAAAATGGCGCAACACCTTCTCGAAATCCCCAAGGAGCAACAAGTTTCTTACAATAGACAATAAAGGAGTGGCGTCGAAGTTTTTAACGATGGCAGGGGATCTCAAAAGAAAACAGACAAGCATTCTATTCCAACTACGTACCGGACATGCCCCACTAAATTATCATCTCCACAGAATAGCAAAAACAAACAGCCCGAACTGCCCTCACTGCGACATAATGGGGCAGCAAACCAAAGAAACCGTAAAACACTATCTCCTTGAGTGTCCAGCATATCGGAAGGAGAGATTTAGTCTACGACGTAAAATGGGACGGGAAGGTAGCTCCCTACAGCACCTGCTCTCCAACGAGAAGTCCATACCCGAGGTCCTACGATTCATAGGAAGCACTAAACGATTCCTCAAAACCCTCGGAGAAGTCGTGCCCAAAGAAGACAATGAGAACATCATGATAACTCAAGCCTAACAGCGAAACTATACCCTCGCTTGGCATGCGCACAGAGAAGACAGGGCCACTCTCTCAAACGAAGAATCCAGAAACGATGATGAGACTTGAGAGTACCAAATTCATTACCTATATATATACACCCCATCCTTTCCACATGCCACCGACATCATCGCCGGCTCACAAGAGTCCATCGAGAACACCCACATGATAGAGGAGAATAAAGTTGATTGTATTCCTCTCTCCCTCACCAATACACAGGTCAAAAACGGCTCTGGGACGAGTCGGACTGCAGGGGGATGTAGATCCGTCGGCAGGGCTTTCAATGTATGAGGGAGGACGAGTAGGCCAGGGGGCCCAATAGATAGTTCATGCGCATCATAAGGTTCGCCTTCCCGCGCAATAAATTGATTTAAAAAAAAAAAAAAAAAAGGCGACGAATGGAAAACCACCTTCAGGACCCGTTGGGGTTCCTATGAATGGAAGGTTATGCCATTCGGCCTTACTAACGCTCCCGCGGCCTTCCAGCGTTTCGTCAATCACATTTTCGCTGACCTTTTAGATGTTAATGTTATCGTTTATATCGACGATATACTCATTTACTCGGACGACGAGAAATCTCACCGCGAACATGTCCGCGAGGTTCTCCGTCGACTCCGAAAACATCGATTGTTCGCGAACCTCGCCAAATGCGAATGGGGTGTCGATACGGTCGAGTATCTTGGTTACATTCTTTCTCCGGAGGGCTTAACGATGTCGAAAGACAAAGTTCAAGCTATCATTGACTGGCCCGTTCCTCGGAAAGTCAAAGACGTTCAATCATTTTTAGGTTTCGCCAACTTTTATCGGCGTTTTATTTATAATTATAGCGAAATCGTACTTCCGATGACGCAGCTCACGAGAAAGGACGTATCATGGTTATGGTCCAAAGAATGCCAGGAAGCTTTCGACAAACTCAAAGACAGCTTCGTTCATGCTCCTATCCTCGCACACTGGCAACCTAACCTTCCTCTTATCGTCGAGACTGACGCGTCGGAATACGCGCTAGCCGCGATCCTCTCGATCATCCTACCGGATGGCGAGATTCATCCCATCGCGTTCCTATCCCGAACCTTCCAAGCTGCAGAGCTTAATTACGACACCCACAACAAAGAGCTCCTCGCTATTTTTGAGGCTTTCAAGGCTTGGCGTCATTATCTCAAAGGATCGGGCGACGCGATTGATGTGGTTACTGACCACAAGAATCTTGAATACTTCTCGACCACCAAAATCCTCACGCGGCGACAAGTCCGCTGGTCAGAATATCTCCACCAGTTCAACATGGTGATCCGCTTCCGCCCGGGTAAGTTGGGTGAAAAACCCGATTCTCTCACTAGACGCTGGGACGTCTATCCTAAAGAGGGGGATGCCGGCTACGCGCAAGTTAACCCACACAATTTCAGACCTATCTTCACCAATGAACAACTAACCACTTCTCTCCGAGCAACTTTTCTAGAAGGCCCCGCGCTTCGCGCGGCGATCGTAATGGACTTGCAATCGCTCCATTCCACCATCCGCGATTCTATTGAACAGGATCCGGAAGCGATCGCGGGCTTAGCCCTAGCAAAAGACGATTCTAATACTCGTTGGACAGTAGGTGATGATGGACTGCTAAAACTTGATAATCGCATCTATGTTCCTAATCATTCTAACCTTCGCCTTAAAATTTTACAATACTTTCATGATCACCCCCTTTCAGGTCATTTTGGACAGAACCGGACTCTCGAATCAATCCGACGCCTTTACACTTGGCCGAAGATTCGGGAATTCGTTCGCGACTATGTCAGCTCATGTACAGTTTGCGGACGAAACAAACCCCGTCGACATCGACCTTACGGTCTCCTCAAACCTCTTCCGGTTCCCGCCCGACCATGGGATTCAATCTCGATGGACTTCATCGAACAACTCCCCTCTTCCGACGGACATACAGCAATTCTCGTCGTCGTCAATCGTGCCTCTAAACAAGGCATTTTCATCCCGACGAACGACAAAATCACCTCCGAAGGATTAGCGGAGCTATTCGTCCATCACGTTTTCTCCAAGCACGGAGTTCCGAACCACGTCACTTCCGATCGCGGTTCGGAGTTCGTGTCTGCTTTCTTCCGTGCTCTCGGCGAAGCTCTATCAATGAAACTTCACTTCACCTCAGGATATCACCCAGAAGCCGATGGACAAACCGAACGAGTCAACCAAACCTTGGAACAGTACATCCGGATTTACTGTGCATACCAACAGGACGATTGGGCGAAACTCCTACCGATAGCGGAGTTCGCGTACAACAACGCTCCTAACGCATCTACCGGTTTAACTCCGTTCTTCGCGAACAAAGGCTATCATCCTAACATTACGGTAAGACCCGAAATTGACATTCGCTCTGACCGAGCAATGGATTTCGCGGTAAACCTCGATGAGCTTCATTCTTTCCTCCGAGACGAAATTACTAACGCGCAAGCTCGATACAAAGAGCAAGCGGACAGAAAACGCATTACTCACCCCGAATTCCCTCTTAATTCACAGGTTTATGTGCTGGCAAAGCACATCCGGACAACGCGACCCACCGACAAATTCGCCGAAAAGTACCTCGGACCTTTCACCATACTCGAGCAAGTCGGTACCTTATCGTACAAACTCCAACTTCCGTCCTACCTTAACCGTATCCACCCCGTCTTCCACGTATCTCAACTAGAGCCATACACACCAAACACCATTCCCGATCGTGTTCAACCTCCGCCGCCTCCTGTTGAGGTCGACGGCAAGGAAGAATACAACATCGCGGAAGTATTGGACTCAAAATTGGATCGGCGGTACAAAAAATGTCCTTTGCGATACTATATCCGTTGGGCAGGATACGAAGGCACTGTTACGACCATGCCAAGTTCAACTCCCGCGGCCCCGACGATCATTCTCCGGTATTTGACTTCCCTACTTTCTTCCGTCGCGGAGTTTATCTCCGCGGCCGTTTACATTTCAAGCTTATATCCCTCACACCTTAACCAATACTTTATATATCCTTTTATATCATTCCCTTTATACTTACCCCTTTTATCTTCCTCATGTCCGACCATACTATTCTAGGATACTATCGCTTAGCGACCCTTAGGTAGTGATTACAGTATAAAGCTACGAGAGTAGAATAGTTGGTCCTTAGTTTAAATATCGACTTTGATAGCGCACTTTGACAGTGTATCAAATAGAGTTCACTCTCAAACCTCATCCTAAGTACGATCGCGTGAGTTTCTCCCGCGATCGGAATTACCCTTACCTTCGCTTTCGGACAGCGGCGTGTCGGGGACGCTATTAATAGTAGTGTCAATGTCCGACGACCTCTCCATAGGTTCACCCAACCCTCACCGGGATTTATCTCGGTGTTCGGTCTTTTACCCCGCGGACTTTTAGTCCGCGATCCAACTTATCCCTACGACCCGTGCATGATCATAACAGGCACGGACGAAGAATTCTCCTGGGTCGCCGCGAACGAAATTCACGCGGACGAACTTGTCCCAGCTTTCCACCTCCGTTACCCTCACAAACCTGGTCCTCTATGATCCTTACCTATGTCTCTTACGTATTATCATTCCTCATTATTGCCTTCACGACTATCACCTCAATTACTTATTAATCATGATTCCCTAAAAAATCCATTCTCCCCCGCAGCGATTATCGTCGCGACGATCAATTACTTATACAAAAAATTTCCTCTTTCTTCCGAAAATCCCCGCGATCCTCAATCCCCCATCTCCCTTACTTATGAAACTCCACAAAAACAACATCATCGTCATTATCAACAAAAAACAACAACAAAAAACATAACTACAAAAAATCAAAGAGCAATCGAGTAAAGTAGCTAATGTAGTCCGTCGCGGAGTTTACTCCGCGCGCTTTTTCCCTTCACGAATCTCGGTTTTTCTCTTTTCGTTGTCTTTCTCCTTCTCCTCTTCATCCTCCTCACCTTCTCCATCTTCATCTTCATCTTCATCTTCATCTTTTCCTTTCCCTTCTCTTTCCTCTAATGCCCGTTTCTCTCTTCGTTCCATTATACCTAACATCTTCTCCTGGACTTCCAGCGCACGACGGGCGATCCCAACCAACTCGGCATTTTGTCCCGTGATCACAGCCAAATGCTCCGCGATCTCAGGACCGGCGAACTTCCTTTCCGTTACCCTCGCGGCGGGCCCTCGATATATCTCATCCTCTAATTTGGCCTGTTTGCCCCGCGATCGTCGAGAGGCGTGGTCCCCTATCCCACTGCACCGTTGTCGCTGCACGTGGCATAGTTCGCATGCCTGAGTCTTTCGCCGCGTTGTTTGTGGGCGACAGGACTCGGGTTTACGGAGCAACACGCAACGCGTGCATGCAGAACGGGGTTGGGAGGGGGAGGGAGGTTCTTCATCGTCCTCATCTTCCGTGTTAACATCATCGACCGGGTCGGGAGTATCCACACTCTAAACAAAGCGAATCAGGTCAAAGGGAATACAACTAAAACTATCACTCACCCTCGCGATCATTTTGATCGTCCGTTTCCTCTTTGTACCTCGCGGAGCTTCTTTCACCCCTCTTTCTACTCCTGCTTCATCCGAATCGTCGGAGATTACGGACTTCGACTTGTAACTCTTCGCCTTGGAACCCGATGGTTGGGATCGTACCACCACCTCCACCTTACGCGTGGTAGTGGGGACCGTCCGTTCCCGTCGTGTCTTTAACTCCCGCGCGGCTTTGTCCTTTTCCCTCTTGTTTTCTTCGATGAGTTTAACGAACGCGGCATTTTGTTCTCGCGTGTCCTCTGCTTCTGCTAGTTGTTCTTCTTCGCGCATTTTTGCTTTCGCGATTCGGATCCTCTCCTGTTTCTCCTCTGCTACCCTTTTCTCTTCATTAATTATATCTTCCTTGAATCGTTGTAACTCCGCTATCCTCTCTTCTTCCAATCGCATCGCCTCCGCGAGTTCTCTCTCCTCCGCCAACTTTTTCTCCGCGATTCTTTTCTCCTCAGCCGCCTTCTCCTCTTCAGCTACTCTTTTCTCTTCCGCGACTCTTTTTTCTTCGGCTATTCTTTTCTCCTCCTCGATTCGCCTCTCTTCCTCCTCCCGCGCCGCTTCTTCCTCTAATCGTTCCATTTCCGCGACGAACTCGGCTTCCTGCCTCGCGGCTTCTTCCTCACGGGCTCGTTGCCTTTCAGCCTGTGCCCGGAGGAGCTGTTCACGACGTTGCTGGGAGGTTTCGGTAGTGGAGGGCATAGTAAGGAGGGGGGGAACTTGCCAAAATTTTGGATTGGCCCTGTCTTTATATGTTTCGCGACTTAAGGGCAGTTTCAACTTACAATTTTCACTCTTCCTCGATTTTCACATCACATCACATTTTTTAACTTTGATCGCCGTTACTTCTGATGATTCACATCTAATTTTAGTCATACGATTACTCAGGATCTCGAGGGCTCGATCCTAACGGGGGGGCACTGTTACGACCATGCCAAGTTCAACTCTGTTATGATCATGCACGGGTCGTAGGGATAAGTTGGATCGCGGGGTAAAAGACCGAACACCGAGATAAATCCCGGTGAGGGTTAATGAACCTACGGAGAGGTAGTCGGACGTTGACGCTACTATTAATAGCGTCCCCGACACGCCGCTGTCCGAAAGCGGAGGAGAGGTAATTCCGATCGCGGGAGTACTTAGGGTGAGGATTGAGAATGAACTCTATTTGAGATACACTGTCGAAGTGCACTATCAAAGTCGATATTTAAACTAAGGACCAACTATTCTACTCTCGTAGCTTTATACGTACTCGCTACCTAAGGGTCGCTAAGCGATAGTTATCCTAGAATAGTATGGTCGAACATGAGGAAGATAAAAGGGTAAGTATAAAGGGAATGATATAAAAGGATATATAAAGTATCGGTTAAAGTGTGAGGGATATAAGCTTGAAGTGTAAACGGCCGCGGAGATAAACTCCGCGACGGAAGAAAGTAGGGAAGTCAAATACCGGAGAATGATCGTCGGGGCCGTGGGAGTTGAACTTGGCATGGTCGTAACAAACTCCCGCGGTCCCGACGATCCTTTTCCCGGTATTTGACTTCACTAATTTCTTCCGTCGCGGAGTTTACCTCCGCGATCATTTACACTTCACGTTTATATCCCTCACACTTTAACCGATACTTTATATATCCTTTTATATCATTCCCTTTATACTTACCCCTTTTATCTTCCTCATGTTCGACCATACTATTCTAGGATAACTATCGCTTAGCGACCCTTAGGTAGCGAGTACGTATAAAGCTACGAGAGTAGAATAGTTGGTCCTTAGTTTAAATATCGACTTTGATAGCGCACTTTGACAGTGTATCAAATAGAGTTCACTCTCATCCTCATCCTAAGTACGATCGCGTGAGTTTCTCCCGCGATCGGAATTACCCTCAACTCCGCTTTCGGACATCGGCGTGTCGAGGACGCTATTAATAGTAGCGTCAACGTCCGACGACCCCTCCGTAGGTTCACCCAACCCTCACCGGGATTTATCTCGGTGTTCGGTCTTTTACCCTGCGGACTTTTAGTCCGCGATCCAACTTATCCCTACGACCCATGCATGATCATAACAAGTGATTGATAGGGCGTATATTTGTCCGATGGAATTTTCTTCAATCGTCGATGTGGTAGTATGATTTGCTGCAGGATTTTCGGAGACTGGTGTATCTCTTTGACCTTTCCACCACTTGGGATATTGTCCTTGTTTGCCACCACCTATCTTCCAACAATTCTCGATCGTATGTCCTCTTCCTTTGCAGTGGGGATTGGAGCAGGTAAGGTCAGGATTTGTTGGTCCTTTAGAACGATTTTGGATGAAGAGTGCTTTTAGACTATCTACTTCGGCTTGGAGAGCTGACACGCGATCTCCTGAAGATACCGATACGCCACCTCCGTTGATTCCTCGTCTGGAGTGTAGGAAGAATTCCTCGAGTCGAGATATGATGACGGTGAAGCTTGGTTCTCCCATTAAATTTCCGGTCATCACTATCCACTCGGTGGCTCTAGGGAATGAGTCGAGGAATATTGTGTTAAACTGGCTAGGTGATATATTCGATCCGCAGTTGTTCGCTTCCTTGACGAGTAGCCTCATCTTTTCAGCGTATCCTCCATCTCCGGCTATCTTGGTTCCTTCCACATATCTACATGCTCGTAAGTTGTCTTCCTTTCGTTGTCTTGCGATGGTAGTGACTTTCTGAAACTCTGTTTCTAGGTACTTCCAAAGTTTGTCCGAAGACATTCCATGAGGTATACCTAGTCCGTCAGGGTTTTTTATGTTGTTCCATAACGTTAGGTAGGCTACAGATTCGCGGAGTTCGTATTCGAGTATTGTAGGGGAAGGGTCGTTGATCGCGGTCGTTGTAATCTTGGGTAACGATTCGGCTGTTCCGGAGGAAGTGGGGTTTATTGGGGCCGTCAGCTCGACATTTGGAATATTAATTCACCCTTCCCAGTATAAGTGAAGCCCTTTCAACCGACTGGTAGGGATAATGATCGCTTTGAATGATACATAGTTCTCGCCGTTGAACTTCTGGTCTTCGGGAAGAGTTTGGATATTTGTGTAGTTGCTAGGTGTCGACATATTGTTTTTCGAAATGTGTAGAGCAGCTATATATATGTTTTGGTCGTTCAATATACTAAGTGTGTTCGATTTGATTTGTTCTGTGTGCAGTGTTAAAACGCGGGGCCCATAACCTGTTGAGAACGAGTAAGTACGATATAGATACTCAGACGAACACACGGGAGTGATAACGACTGAGTATTGGGTTACAGCACCTGTTGAGAACGAGTAAGTACGATATAGATACTCAGACGAACACACCGGAGTGATAACGACTGAGTATTGGGTTACAGTACCTGTTGAGAACGAGTAAGTACGATATAGATACTGTATGTTTCTAGTCAGTTAATAAATATAATATGAATCGTAATAAGGGCAAACCCACCTCAGACAAACACACGGGAGTGATAACGACTGAGGGGGTTTGGTTCAATCTCGAGGTAGATAAGTAATGGGTGAAATAGATTGTGTATGAAATTGGAAGTTGAAACGGATAGATACCAATGGAGTGAAAAGTATTTGGAATCCGGTCGGACTGAGGATATCATATGTAGATTATGGAGCACAGGTGTAGGGCGAATTGCCGACGGAAGGATGGGAGTAGGGTTTCTAAGTATCCTCTTCGACAACCGCTCACTCCAGATTCTTGCCCTGTGTTGAGCTGAAGGCAAATGGGTGTAGACTCTTTCTGGCCTGATAGGCCTGGCTCAGCGACACTCATAGTGTCAGAAGTAACGCGTACAGGTCAGGTGATCGTGTTGGCGTTCTGAGGGAATCCGGGATAGTGGGCCTCTGGTTTGCTTCCGCTGGACAGCCCGATGAGGGTGTTTCATGGACGTGGTTTCAGGGTGCAGGGCTCGAGCCAGACTCGGAGCCCCTGGAAATTTTACTATACTCTTACGGACTTATAAGCAGTTGGAATTCGTGAGACGGCCCTCAGAACCTATCACTGTTCTGAGGGTACGTCTCCTTACTCTGGGCTCCTATTATTCATGCTTATCATATTAACTACCTAGGGCTTCGTATACTTACATAGGCACTTGGTATTTGGAGAACCTATCACTGTTCTGAGGGGCTTCGTATACTTACATAGGCACTAGAAATCTAACACATAGCACGTATGGCACGTCGAATACATACAGTGACGGCAAGCCATCACGAGCACCCCAAAACGAGCAACTTTTTTCTCATCTGCCAAGAGAAAGCTTTCCTCGAGACACTCCTCATCCTAAAAGGTTGAATATGAGCTGTTTCTTCCTCTTATGCACAATGAAACTGTAGGATGTATGGTTTCCAGTCTGAAATTATATTCTGTACAATTATGATCAAAAATTATAAGAATGCCAGACACAAGAAAAGAGATTGTATGTCATTAAGTAAGTAGTACTTCAGCCAGGATCCATAGCTTTTTTTTTGGCTCATCACAATAGAGAAGGATTATACAATGCTTGTTGGGTGTTACTTTAGCAGGAGCAAGCCCATAAGGCTTTTTACAAGCAGTCATATTGAAGGTATAGGGCGTGTGAACAAAAAATCTACATATGGGGTGCTCGTGATGGCTTGCCGTCACTGTAGATTTAAAATTTTAATTAGTATGTACCTGACTAACGTGACTCGCGCGTGATTTCCCAAAAGGGTAAGAGGTCAGGCCAAGTCTTCCAATGGCAAAACTAGGTACGCAAAATACTGGTTTCGCACATGCAACTCTGCTGCATCATCAAGTGGTGCGGATGATACGTATGGGCGACAATCGGGATGTGTCTTTTAATTTTTGCATGGCTTGAAGATTGCTATACAAGAAAGATGGTTTCGTGAAAAGGTCAAGGAGATCACTCGCATATCCAACCTTGATGCCGACTGTCTGTTTCCCAAAGCACCGATCGCAAACGAAGGTGGATGGTCATACAGCTCGCAACGCTGGTTTGGTTCTTTCCGACAGGACCCTCTTCTTCCTTCAAAGCGCAGTCTCTTGGCCGATAGTGTCGCTAACGAAGTAAGACTGGAATACATATCCAGCACTCAGGTTAGTTCATTCATACAGTATTAGCATAAAATTAAATCAGTGTTATCGAAGGTATATCATCCTTCGGATGCAATCAACAATTGGCTTTTGCAAAGTGTACGCTTGCCATCTGCCACTTTATACACGACATTTCTCACTGAATACATTCTATGTAGAATGATACGGTGGACATTGCCATGACGCACGACGATGATTGGGCTGCTCTTATTCGAGACGTAAGCATAATTACATCCCATCGGAATGCATTGACGACACTCAAATCATTTGCGCGTAGGATGACAAGGAGATGCCAGACGACCAGGAGTTAATTCGCCGTGTACATCTCAGCCCCTTGCACATCCGTATCCAGCGCCGTCGTAGTCCCACTTCCAGCGGTAGGTGATTCAACCGTCGACTGGATATCTGGAAGTTTGATATACCTACCAGGTCATGTTTATGCGCACTTTTCCACTTCGCGACCAGCTTCTCTACCATCTTCCACTATTCAATGGTCGCCGTCGGAGGGATTTACGTCTCACATGAATAAATATATCACTCTTCAGTCCAGCATACCTACTACAGGCGCTTCGTGTGCTTCAGAGCACAATATTTCATCGTCATCAGAGAATGCGGTACTGGCTGCGCATTTTACAACTCTGTTAGGCAATGCCGATCAAGAAGAGCCCAAAGACCTGATGTCTGGTGCATCGAAGGAAACACAGAAGGGGTCAACAGCTAGTATCTATTGAGTTTCAAAAGGTGTACATGAAGTGATTAGACTTCGAGAGTAACAAGTTCTTCGGTTCTATCTCCACGATGGCAATGCGACTGTTGTTTATTATGTATGTTGGGTAGTAAGACATTAACTGCAACAAGAGGTAAGTATAACGGAGTCACCACAATGTATCTACAGGCTCTTCCCGCCAAATTTCTTCTCCCACTGGAGAACAACATTCACAGCCTCCATAAATGTCTCCTCCTGTGAAATATAACTGGTCATCCCCAAAACCTCCTTTGCAAACGTTGTATCCATGGGCGCACTGGTTTGTGGACCAGGTACCGATGTTTCTTTCGGCAGCCTAGCAGCCAACTCAGGTCTCCTCCTCCTCACCAACGCAGCGACATCCTTCCACAGGAACGTCCCGTTGCTAATGATGAATCTCTTCGCGCGTCCAGGCACGGGCGGAGTGGAGAGCGCAAGGACATGGGCACGAGCAGCGTCCCGGACGTCGATCATATGTCCGATTGGGACTGGAGGATATTCCGGTGCGAAGAGCATCTGCACAAACCCATTGGTTCCGAGGCTGCTAGGGGAGGAAGTGAGAGTGGCATCTGTGCTGAGTTGAGGACCGAATATTGCTGGAGGTAAGAGGACAGTGAAGTCGACTTTGGGCTTTGATAGGGCTAGGTCCCATATTGCCTTGTCTGCTAGGGTCTTGGCTTCTTGGTAGACCCGCATCCCATCGTTGTTTAGATCAATCGTTGCTTGAGTGACGGAACCGAAATCTTTCTCAGTGAGGATTCGAGTGCCGAATGCTGCTTGAAAATCGGCTAGGTGGAGGTTTCGTTGGTTTGTTTACAGAAATCATGGATGATAACTTACCATCGAAGAGGTTGACAAAAGTTCCGGTAATAATGATCTTCTTCACGCCAGCTGCGATTGCTTGTTTAACAAGCGTTAATGTGCCCTCGTATGCTCCCTATAGCCAAAAGTGAGTTCACAATTATGTGATGTTCTCACAGAAAATAGAACCCACAGAGTACAGATCCTGTCCGGAGACACCTTTGCCAAAGATGGGTGAAGCAGAGTGAATCAGCGCATCAACGCCTTTCAGTGCGATTGAATGGTCGGAAGTCAACGATGGTACTTCGATGACTTTAAGTTGTTCCGAGGTAGCTTTGGGAAAAATGGAGCGAAGCTTTGACGCTGAACGGGCTGTCGCATGGACTATGTAGCCCTTCTCCAGTAGCTGGGCGATGATATGGGCGCCGAGGAACCCCGTTCCGCCGGTCACCTGTGTTCCACGCATGAATGGTCCAAGTTTAACACAGTGAAAAAGGAGAAACAAAAAGACGTACGAGAACGGTCTGTTTCGAGGTGGATGCTTTCTTGGAAAAAGGCGACTTCAGATGCTTGAGGAACATTATCGAGCAGAGTTCAGCGGGGGGAGGTTGATGGAAAATGATATAGAGAGCATCAAGGCTTCTAGCTTTTATACTAGCGATGCCAAACGACCACTATCATCATTATTCATGCGTTCGCCAGGGAGACCGCAAGGAGTAGTAAGCAAAGCCATAAGCAGGGCAAACTCTTTGCAGAAATATTTTGCGCATGAATTATATTGATGAATCATCATTTACCCCCGCTGCTGACCGCGACCGCGTTCGTATTCGATTGCACACAATCAAAGCTTGCCCATAGGATTTGGTAAGAATTCAATTCGTTGAAATCTTCATGATGCCACTGAGCTCCGAAGCGCTTCCTTTTTCTTTTCAGGATACATACTACCTCCGCGGCGGCGAAGGTCGATAATTTTGTTGAGGTTGTTGTGCTGACATGGGACGGAATAGTCGCAACCTAGAATATCATGCTTCATGCGCTACTGGCTCATTGTAGAAAGTTTCAGAATACACGGATCGGAGAGAGGAAGGAATAAAGCGGTGGTCTTCGGAGTCTTTCAGTTGAGCCAGGCTAAGCGCCCGATTAGCTGCTCGTGATACTAAATGATAAATCTCCAAACTTTGTAGTCTTTACAACGAGCCTCTTAAGATCTCATACCACGAGTTAAATCTAGGTTTGGGGGTTAATGATAACAGTTACAGTATCGTAGCAGATCGCACGGGTGAGTTTCACGAGAGTTGCAACTTGAAAATTTTCGCCCTCACAATCTAGGAAACAGAGGAATTTTTTCAAAAGAGATTGTAATGCTTCTAGATTCTTTACACATGGAGTACGGTCGTATATATTCAATCTATCACCTCCTACTAAGCTTTGCCTCCGAACTTCTTCTCCCATTCGAGAACAACATCCACGCCTGCAAGGAGGGTCTCTTCCTGAGAAATATAGTTCTTCAGACCCAATACCTCTTTCGCGAACGTCGTATCCAAGGGTGCACTAGTCTGAGGCCCGGGAACCGAAGTCTCCTTGGGCAACCTCGCAGCCAGCTCCGGCTTCTTGCTTCGGATTAACGCAGCGACATCCTTCCACTGGAAAGTCCCATTGCAGATAATGAACCTCTTGTCGCGTCCGGAAACCGGCGGGGTGGTAAGAGCAAGGACATGGGCACGGGCAGCATCCCGGACGTCAATCAGGTGTCCGACAGGAATAGGAGGGTACTCTGGAGCGAAGAGCATCTTGATAAAACTATTCGTGCTGAGGCTGCTGATAGAGGAGGTCAGAGGACTGAGTTGTGGTCCAAAGATGGAAGGAGGGAGTAAGACGGTGAAGTCCACATCAGGGTGTGAGTGGGCTAATTCCCAGATAGCTTTATCCGCAAGGGTTTTAGATTCCTGGTAAACACGCATTCCATCGTTATTGAGATCAATGGCTGCTGGGGTGATAGAACCAAAGTCTTTTTCGGTGATTACACATGTACCGAAAGCAGCTTGGAAGTCGGCTATGTAGGCAGAGGTTAGAATCAGTCATGGAGGTGAAAAAAAATGCGTGGGGATAACCTACCATCGAAAAGGTTAACAAAAGTTCCGGTAACAATGATCTTCTTAACACCAGCGGCGATAGCCTGCTTGACAAGTGTAACAGTGCCTTCGTATGCTCCCTGGTCAAACAGCATTTAACGAGGTACCCAGACATTGAAGAAAGTAAGCTTACAGCGTAGAGTTCCTGTCCAGAAACGCCTTCACCGAAGATCGGGGATGCGGAATGGATCAGGGCATCGACGCCCTTTAACGCTGCAGAGTGATCTGAAGTCAAGGTTGGAACCTCTACAATCTGGAGCTGTTCGGCAGTAGCTTTAGGGAAAATGGATTGAAGCTTTGAAGCCAAACGAGCAGTAGCGCGAACGGTGTATCCCTTCTCGAGGAGCTGAGAGACGATGTGGGCTCCTAGAAAGCCAGTTCCACCGGTGACCTTTTTCAAGAGCAGATTGAGACCTATGTATACCGAATCAAAGCGCAGAGAAAAGGCACGTACAAGAACAGTTTTGATAGACATTATATTGAGTGATGATTGTGAGTTTGGCTTGAAGGACGTTGGGTAAGGATATGAATGATGAAGTTACCAGGAAAGTTTTTCGCTTTTATAACGATCGAGAGTAACTTATGGATGATCATATTATCATTTGCAAAATTTGCAAACTGTGCGCTTACTAGTTGGAGATGAATCATCCTGTATCCCGTCCCTGGCCGTTGCACACTTTGAGGGTAGAAGTCGATTACTTATCGATTACTGATCCAAGGTGAATGAATCACTTCATTTCGATAACTTACTACAACAGTTTGGCGAAGGTTAGAAAGAAGGAGAAGAAATGTAATTTTCATGACTGATACAGAACATTGGCGTATCAGTCAGCGCATTAGTTGGCCTCCGAAGTCGCCCATGAGTACTGAGTTATTATCAAACAAAAGGAGGGAAGTTACACCGGTGAAAGTCGGTTTGAAGAAAAATTTCAGAGAAATAATTAGCAGGAGATGGGTATAAAACGTTGAGGAGTTAGGGTTAGGGGGGGCTCCTTGATCTCGAACCACCATGTTCCAGAGTTTCCCACGATACCAGTGGCAAGGATTGGCCGACGACTGCTCTCTCCCCGAGCTCCAAGTCTTCCAAAAGAGGATTCTGGAGCCCCGGGTAAGCAGAAGTTAACCAAGAAACATCGTTCACCCCCCCAGCCCTCAGAAACCGAGTGCCACTCGACCCGAAGAACTATTCGGGCCAGCGCTACCATCCGCCGGAGTGGCAAACTGTAAGCGCCGCACAGCCGCAGAGCACAAAATCCTTTGTTTCTTTGACCTCGACGTCGCCAACACCCTGCTTTATCCTCTCCACGAGGTAGAACAAAGCAGCTAACCGGATCGGCCGGCCCAAATGGCATACAAATACTGGCAAGTTTCTTTGAAGAAGCAAATCCTCTCCCATCTTACCACAACCGCTCGCAGCCTACACACTACATAACACCTTGGCAATATGTCCCAACAGCCAACACAGAACACGAATGAAAACGTTACCGACAAGAAGGGAACGGCCAACAAAAAATCCTCTAATGTTAATGGCAACAATGCCGGAGGTCCCTATCCTTCACAGAACACCCCCCAGCAGACCACAGCCCCTCTCCGTGACCTAGAGATGTTAGACGACACCCAAGCTTCCAAGAAAAGCGCCCCCACATCCTCCGCATCGCCTAGGAAGGCCTGGACCGCAAAAGAGATGGGGAAGAATAAAGAAAGAGAGAACGAAACGGACCAGAACTTCCCGAGGCTCCCTGCCAGTAAGCTCCCCTGACGACGCTACTCTCCCATAAACCAGACTAATAATGGCCACTCATAGTCGCCCAAAGCTCGGGAGGAATCACTGTGACCGCCGCCACCATGCAAAACGTAGCGGAAAATAGCCACTCCAACAGTAACCCCCCCTCTAACGCCAATAAAGGGAAGATCTTGGCTACCAGAGGTGCCGCCGCCAATTCCGGCACTACCACTCTCCCCCAATATACCTCCTCCGCTGACCAACCACCTCCTGCACCCACCCCCGCAACGAATTCCACCGCGAATCAATGTCCGGTTACTGGAATGGAGATAGATACCGAAGTAGGTCAACCCACCAACGTGCAGACCTCTCAGACTGGCGAAAACAGTAGGAAACGCCCCAGAGTAGCGAGCCAAATGGGAGACCAAGGTACCGATATGGCAAACAGAGCTCGGACTGCACCGACTCCAACTCTGCACTTTGTACGAGCTACGTCAAACAGCACAGCCCCCTCCCGTCCAGGCCTCCCCCCAGTGCCTGCTCCAACGCAACCAACCATAGCCCCCGCGACGGCAGCTCAGACGATTTCCATGTTGCAGCCACCCTTAACGAACCCCTCCCCCACTCCTGTTGCCGCAGCAACGACACCTCTACTCAACCCTCCGATCGGAGCCCAAGCACAGACAAATGGGAACATGAACCCATACCCGTCCATGTTCAACGCCCAGGGTGCGACCTCCAATAATCTCCCACCGTTCGCACCGGTCACCATTCTCCTGACACCTCCGGGAGGTTTTCCAATGGCCCTACTAGGCCATAACGCGACAACTCTTCGACGCAACCAACTACAGGCCCACCGCCAGGAATGGGACCAAGTCTTCCAAACCAGCGGAGGCCTTCTTCTCAGACCCTTCAATGGTATACGTAGCCGTACCCAACAGGAGGCGGCTGTAGCCTCTGCTTGCCTAGCTGTTATGGATGCTCTCCCTTCACCAAGCAACCCTATTGTAGCCTACGCCGAACCTGACCCAAATGGTGACTCAATCCCTGAAGTCCTCTTCACTACCAACCTCTCTGGAGCAGATATCCAAACCCTACTTGATAGACAGGTTCTAAACACATCCCATGGCACTTTTTTCGTCACTCCCTACAATGCCCCTCCTTCTCGCTTCATCACAAACATCGAAGGATTCACATATAGTCCAGAGCAACGCCAAGAATTGGAACAACTCACGCGGTTCATCATGTCAAGACAGCCACGCCTCACCACCTTTATTACTGGCCATCGAGATGCCGTCCCAGCGAACTTCATTACCTCGGACGACGTGGTAAATACAGTCCTCAACACGGTCGAAATGCGGCCAATGGCCATGGCTGTCTCTGGAGGGCAAACGAGGACGGTCTGGAACCTCTTTATGGAACCCCCTTCCCTAAACATAGCGCACCACAACGAACTTGTAGCCATCATCAACGCCATTGCCTTCCGTACTCCGCTCTTTGGAACGGGCCGCCAAATGCGCAATCCCGTACGCTGCAACCACTGCGGAGGCTTTGACCATCCCAGCGGGCACTGCCCCTTCCCTACAATCCCCGGATGGATTGAACGCTCCAATCCTAACCCTCCCACAACCAACAATGAGACCATTCCCTCTGACAGAGGACAATCCGCTAGGGGACGTGGAGGAGGCACCACCAGAGGAAGAAGTGCCCCTCGAGGACGCCGAGGAGGCAGAGGTAACCGTGGTCGAGGTCAGGTACAATATGACTGGTAAACAAATGAAGCTACCTATCCACGATACTAAAATATATTGCTTCCAAAACTAAATACACGCAATGATGTACTACTTTTAGTCCCCTATGAATACACTTGGGTTAACTTATCATGCGACAGGAATAAGCATCATCTCTCTTAAATCCTGAGTACGCTTGGATAATAGAGCCCTAACGAACTACCATTACAAAACAAAACAAAGCTGAACCGCGAAGAGGTGAACAATCCCGAAGCCCCACATACACTTGCCCCAAGGACCCTTGGGGTTAAAGGAAAGGCTGAGGGAAACAAAGAGAGCTCCATCATTGGACCTCCCTAACAACAGCGCCGCATGCGCTGGGCGTAGCTGCGAAGTCTCCCCCCCAATTAGTAAACTGGAAGGGAAACAAATGCACCCTGCGTGGACTTACGAGTCCTGTGTCGGGTTAAGACCGCTAGGTCCTTGCCAACCGCTGTAGGCATGGATCGAACCTCGCAGCACCCCACCAATCTGAGTCGAATCGCAGCTTGCAGGAATTTCCAGCAAGCAGGGGCATGAGCCTCTCTGCTTCTGGAGGATTCTCTGGCCTTGCCGTACACCAGGGTTATGACGGAAGCAGGGAGATTCGCGGTAGCGTTGTGAATCCGGGGAACTCAAGGGAGTCACTGGTACCCGAGGAACGGTCTGCTCAACCAGCGAACGTTGGTCCCACTACCCAAAGTCCCCAAACACGGACACAACCCACCCTCCAAATAAGGAGGGGAGCGCAAACGCGCGCAGCCCCACCGGCAAATAGTTTAACACAAAACGGATGGAATATCATCCAAGGTGACATACCCTGCACACAAGACCCAGGAGTCATCACAAATATAAGTCCACTCAAAGATCCCCAAAGGCTGCGGCAGAGAAATAATGGAGCGGCACTGCGACTGGCTACCCTCAACATCAGAGGCTTTGGAAACCCTAGCGTATTCCATCAAGATAACAAGTGGCAGCACATACGACGTCTAATATCAACAAGAAAGATAGCAATATTAGCGTTACAAGAAACACACCTCTCAACCGAACGCATAGAAACCATTAATTGTCACTTTGGAAAATCATTAATCATTATAGGATCTCCGGACCCAGAAAACCCCACAGGAAAAAGTGGTGTGGCCATAGTCCTGAACACCGAACTTTTCCGACCGGAGAGGATTAAGAAAAACGTAATAGTCCCAGGTAGAGCCCTCATGGTACAACTGGACCAAGGACCTTCCTCAATGAACATTCTTGCAATCTATGCGCCCAATGTATCCGGAAGTGACGGGGCAGAAAACGCGGAATTCTGGAGAATAATCAAAGACCATTTACCCAGTACAAAACCGGAAATTATGCTGGGAGATTGCAATATCACGGAAGCTGGCATGATTGACCGCTTACCTGCTCACGATGACCCAGAAGAAGCATGTGTAGCCCTAGATGAATTAAAACAAAGACTACAAATCAGAGATGGTTGGCGCACCACATTCCCAAATGAAAAGCGGTTTACCTACCTACAGTCGGCCACAGGCTCACAATCCAGACTAGACAGAATCTATGCCACCGACAAGATAATAGAGACGGCAAGAGAATGGGAAATCGGGACCACAGGAATCCCTAACCTTGACCATTGCATTGCCTTGGTACAGATAACGAATGAGCATGCACCATGGTTAGGCCGAGGTCGATGGAGAATTCCGGACTATGTGGTAGAGGACAAGGACTTCCTCACTTTCGCTCAAGAACAAGGTGAATTAGCACAGAAAGAACTGGAAGAGACCCAGACCCGCACATCACACCAGAACCCACAGCGAATATGGCATCAGTATAAACAAAAACTGATCCAAAAAGCAAGAGCAAGGGCACACCAAATCATCCCAGGCCTCCAAAGAAAAATCAACGCAACAGAATTGGACCTCAGTAGAACCTTGAACGACCCACTAATCCCTGAAAAGCAAAAGATGGAAAATGCACGAACTATCCAAATAAAACTAGCCGAGCTGGAAAAAACAAGGATGAACAAAATTCAGAAAGAGGGGAAAACAAAATTTAGACTCGAAGGTGAAACTCCAACCAGATATTGGTCTCAGATCACAAAAGAGAAGAAACCCCGCGACTACATGTATGCCCTAAGAAAACCCGACACAACACCAAACGAACATGGAGTCTTGCCCGGAAACGCCTATGAAAAAAACTCAGAGAAAATGGCAGAGCTAGCCCGAAACTACCACAACAACCTACAAACGAAAGGGATAAATCCTGAGATGGCCGCAAAACGTGAGGAAACAACAATAGAAGTGCTACAGTCCATCAAGGTTCATCTGTCAGGAGAACAGAGGGCAAGCATGGCTGAAGACCTTGGAGAAACCAACGTTATGAAGGCACTGCACCTCACAAAAAACCACTCAAGTCCAGGGGTTGACGGTCTGACATATGAAACCTATAAAGCGATCAAAAACTTCAAAAACAAACAAAACAGAGACCAAGGTGACGCTGAAGAAGACATACCATCTTTTGACCTCATCAAGCTCATGACCGCAGCTTTTGTTGATATAAGCCACCATGGAATAGATGAAAAAACAAACTTTTCTGAAGGATGGATGTGCCCGATATACAAGAAAGGTGACAAAAATGACATTGCGAATTATAGGCCTATAACACTATTGAACACGGACTATAAGATTTTCACCAAAGCACTCACATTAAAACTAGGGAAAATAGCTCCAGACCTATTACACCACAGCCAAGCAGGCTTTGTGCCAGGAAGAAGCATAATTGACCAAACTAAACTAATCCGAATGGTAGTAGAATATGCTGAAACTACTGAACAAAACGGTCTCCTAGTCTCCCTAGACCAGGAGAAAGCATATGACAAGATTCGCCACGACTACCTATGGAGAGTTTTAGCCAAATTTGAATTTCCACAAGAGTTTATACAAACCCTCAAAAACCTATATGGACAAGCGAACACCACAGTAATGATCAACGGCTTCAAAAGCTCCCAATATCAAGTGACAAGGGGAGTCCGCCAAGGAGACCCACTCTCATGCCTAATCTTCGATCTCGCAATCAAACCACTCGCAGCAATGCTTCGTGACTCCAACCTGAAAGGTTATCAGGTCCCAGGAATCCATGAACGTCTCATTGCTAACCTTTTCGCCGATGACACCACAACCTTCCTGAATGCGACGGATGATTTTGCAGACCTGCAAGAAATTCTCGACAAATGGTGCCTCGCATCTGGGGCCAAGTTCAACGTGGCCAAAACGCAAATAATCCCTATCGGTGCAGAGGAATACAGGACCAGAGTCCTATCAACAAGGAGCACAAACCCAAACTGCAAATCCCTACCAGACTACCTCGAACTGGCCAAAGAAGGTGAAGCAATCCGGATACTGGGTGCCTGGTATGGAAATAACATACGGGCGGAGCAAATCTGGACCCCAATCCTGGAGAAAATTGACAAGAACCTTGAAAGATGGTCGAGGAACTCACCAACAATGGAAGGACGACGACACATCATACAAATGATCATAGGAGGTATGACGCAGTACCTCACTGCAGTACAAGGTATGCCGAAGTCAATCGAAAAACGACTAGAAAAACGGATCAGCAACTTCCTATGGAAAGAACGAAACCATCACCCAGTAAGCAGTAGCGTTACGCAAGCACCTATATCGGAAGGAGGACGGAAAATCCTAGACATAGCGGCTAGAAATGAAGCAATAGATATAATGGCACTCAAAACATACCTGGCGTTCAGCCCAAAACGGCACCAATGGTGCCTTTTTGCAGATGCACTCTTCGCCCTGAAAGTTCCCCAGTCCGAAAAGAAAGTTGACCCAGAAGTGCGTGGAAACATCTTCCTCCAAACTTGGAAAACACACCTCAACAAGAAGCAGTCCCCCATCCTAAAACAGATCACAGACACTGCAAAGAAGTTCAACTTACGAATCGAAGGCATTGCCTTCTCAAGAAAGATAATCCGAGACATGCCCATCTGGTACCACAGAGAAGGAGCACAAGCTATTAGAACAATGAATTCCACAGCGGCGAGCCTTTGCTTAAAACAAAAACACAAACTTCGCACAGTGGGAGAAACGGCAGACATGGCAGCCCGGAGTCAAACAGAGGATCATACCCCAAGCTCGTCCTGCAAATGCCACGACTGCGAAAGCATAAGGAAAGACTACAACTGCAACCACCCACATGGCTGCATTCGCCAATGCGTTAAACTCCTCGAAACACTGCCACCCAAGTGGAACCCAAGTGCAGAACTCCCCGAAGACTATCAAATAGAACCTCAGCACACAGAGTTATTCAACAGAAAAGAAAAGTGGACTCCCTTCGATAACAGAATTACCACCGATGGTACGATTGCTGACATCTTCCGCATCTTCACCGACCCCCAAACGACCACCTCAAACATCCTCCCCAACTTAAAACCACCACCTGGAGAATTAGGCCTACGCCATATAATCATCGCGACAGACGGATCCTGTGAAAACAATGGCGAGGAAAATGCCAGGGCGGGAGCGGGTATTTTTATAGAGAAATCCCACCCCGATAATAGGTCTGCCAAACTACCGAAGTACCTTGCACAATCCAATCAAACCGGAGAATTGGTAGGAGCGAAACTTGCAGCAGACACAACAAATCCTGCCCTAAGCCTAGGCATTGAAACAGACTCGAGGTACGTATTGAACGCGCTAAAAAATGGACAAAAGTTTGAGAATGAAGGTTTTATTACTACCTCCAACAAAAGTCTAATAGCAAGCGTGTTAACAAGCTTCCGAACCAGAACAACACCAACTTACACCAAGTGGGTCAAAGGACATGATGGAAATGAGAGGAACGAAGGAGCAGACAAGCTGGCAAAAGAAGCCCTATCCAAAGATAAAGCGAGCTTCGTGAACCTCCTCCAACCCCCGAACCTCAAGGTAACCGGAGCCAAATTAACGTCCATGACCCAATCCCTAGCGTACAAAGCTATAATGCAAATGAAAACAAGAAAGAATGGAACGAAACGAAAACGCACGGAATTAAACCTCATGCGGATCCAAAACTGCGTTGAAGACCGTTTTGGATACATCCCCACCAAAGAACGATTCTGGGAATCCATCCGACACAAGGACTTTGATAGGAAAACACGAGACTTCCTGTGGATGACTTGCCACGATGCATACTGGACGGGGACACACTGGTCCAGACCAAACATGCCCGTCGACCTCCAGGAGCGAGCTATATGCTCCCATTGTGGAGTCATCGATGATTTAACCCACATCCTCACCACCTGCGAAGCAACGGGCCAGGAAATAATATGGTCATTAGCGGAAAACCTCTGGAAGAGAAAAAAGAGCACCTTAGCCTGGTTCAAACCCACTCTAGGAGACATCCTAGGCTGCAGCCTAGCCAAAATAACTAACCCTAAAAACGGAAAACCTGTTACTGGAGAAAACAGGCTCTGGCGAATTATTATAGCCGAGTCAGCCCATCTCATCTGGACCACAAGATGCCAGAGAGTCATCACAAATGAGGGAAGGCACCCATCCAAGTCGGAGCTACAAAATAAATGGACTAAAATGATGAACGATAGACTCGAACTCGACTGTAGGCTGACGAACCTAAAACTTGGCACAAAAGCCATCCCCAAAAAACTAGTCCTTCGAACATGGAAAGGAACCCTCACCAATGAGGAGAAACTACCAAATGACTGGACCGCGAAAAGCGGGGGTTTAGTGGGTATTGCCGTGGAGAGAGAAGAGGAGGGTTTTGGATGATGAAGGTAAGGAGTAGAGGAAAAAATGACGAACGAAGAAGCACATGACGGCCGAGTCCCACACTCAGTGCGTAAACGCATTCCCCCGTGGAGGATTCCGCGATGATCCGGCAACCAAGTATGCCCCTCAAATATGAACATTATGCAGCTCTATGCCCCCAAAAATGACTACGACCATGTCATGACTTATGCCTAACTTTCCCTTTACTGACCCCGCGAGACAATGGCCTCGCACAAACTAGCGTGGATTCAAGAGACGACCGAATCGGCTGCTTGAAATCCGTGAAGCGCTCCTCCAAAAAAAAAAAAAAAAAAAAAAAAGGAGTTAGGGTTAGAGTATCCGGGCCTTTCCCGATGGACTCCTATGTTGCAGATCCTTGAATGATTATTGATATACTTGGTACTTACTACTCGCGACCTTTACAAACGTTTTCTGGCCTTCGATTTACTTGGCAGCCCCAAGTTTGATCATGCAGACCGTCGATAGTCCTCATTCTTTGTCCTCAGCCTTGCTCATAGTCCAAAAGTTTAACTGATGAGTGCAGGACGCGTGACACGTGTGCGTCGACCATATGCTGCTCATCATCATCTGTGGTACTTGAAATCCGACTCCCTTCTAGAGTCGAACCATTATTTCTATTTCTTTGAGGGACAAAATGCCGTGTCGCCTTCTTGCCAAGTATTCAGCAATGCTTCCTCGGATAGACTACGGCTCATCAGTGTCCAATAACCATTCTTGAAACCTCTGATTTTCTGGACGTATACTCGTTCCTCTTGGCTTCAAGGCCCCTGCGGACTATGAATGGTTTGTAACTCAGCGAGACCGCAAGACTCGACCGTGAAATTCAAATTTTCTTCATTGTCTGGATTTTCCTGGAACGTTCAACGACAAGTCCCATGGACTCCATCCACATGGCTTCATGGAAAAGAAGATCAAGTCCTTCAATCATTCTGGTTTTCTTCGGCGTTTGACAGTGCATAGCTGATGCCGATGAATGTGACTTACCCCACTTTTCATGCACTGCTGCACTTCTGGATGAAGAGGATTATATTCAAGCAAGACATCTACAACGCATGTGCGTCTCGATGCAGCATATGTATGCTCTTATCGCCGAGTTCTATGTTGTTCCGTCGTTCATACTGGCGATGCCACATGCAATTCAACGTGCTCAGGCTTCAAAACTTGACCTTGCTTGACTGCTCGACCCCCTCGTCACTGATACGAGCTTCTCCCATTCATGATCTGTCGGTCCCGTGAAACAAACCCGACTTATGTTTATCCACCAATGGCTATCGACCATTAAGCATGCTTTCGGCTCTCGTTCAATATCTTCAACAAGCTAGGTATAAAAGCATTGATGACACAGATTCACTCCCCACTTCTTTCGAGGTCTCCTTCAACTCCAGTCAGGTCAGTCAACGTGAACATGCTCACTATCCGAACAATTCTCTTCGCTTCTTCGGTCATTCTAGCCACGGTTACGTTGGCTACACCTATCCAAGATTTACAGGTAACCCGTTCGTTGCCTGAAGGAGACGTTACATGCGGTAGCACTGTCTATACCCTCTCTGAAGTTGAGAGCGCAGTGTCAGGCGGTCATAACCATCTCAATGATCCCATCGGTGAAGGTTGGTACTATGCATTGTATCGCTAATTCATGAACGTAATATACATCCTATTATCCAGACTCTTACCCTCACATCTATCACGATTATGAGGACCTCGACATGTACTGTTCTGGAAGTACTTGGTATGAGGTGAACACCTTACCTTACAGGATAAATGATATTCGAAGTATGCAGCTAAATCATGCCCTCATAGTATCCCATCTTGAAAGGCGGCACAGCTTATTCTGGTGGAGATCCTGGTGCAGACCGTATCGTTTTCAACCCCTCTGGTACATACTGCGCGTGCGTATTCATTTAGTACTACTTACTCGCCACCGTTCCAGTGACTGATTGGTTTTGTACTAGGGTGATCACCCACACTGGTGCTTCCGACGATGATTTCCTCGCTTGCAAAGGCGATTAAACTTACGGACTCGATGACATTAGAAAGAGTAGTAGAATTTGTATACATTGAATGTGCACACGCATCTCTCGTTCGACGTTCGACATGATGGTTGAGTGTTAATCGTTTGAGCATAAATCGGCCTCGGCTCCCTAAAGAGGGAATTGTTCCGGAATATTCTGGAATACGAATACACATGATCGGTCACGGAAAGCTCACTAAGCTCTGCCTCAGCTTGTCATGTTCAGAAAGTTCGAGGTCAAATTTGTAACCTAAACTCATCTTTCCTCCTAGCCACCATCATCTCATGGCTACCTCCACACAAAGTAAACCCGTCACCGGCGTTCCAATCGAAATCTCATCTGTTTCTGAATGGAATTCTATCCTTCGTCACGCCTACGCCAATAATCAAACTGTCATCGCAGATTTTCACGCAGAATGGTGCCAGCCATGTAAAGTCATTGCACCAGTTTATACCAATCTCGCTTCACAACAACCATTTACATATTTCCTTCGTGTCGATGTCGACGGTAATCGTACTCGCCCTATCGCTGCGAAGTATTCGATTTCTGCAATGCCTACCTTTGTTGTTATTAAACGACCACCCGGAGAGGAAGTAACCGAAAATGAGACCGGCAAGGGCGTGGTGGTAGATAGACTGCAAGGAGCTGATGCGCCTGGTCTCGCAAGGATAACGAATACTCATGCTAGTCGAGCATATACTCCTCCATCGACTTTACAGACGCGAGAAGCAGAGAAATCTAAAGACATCGGTAACGATCTCTTTAAGAAACGACAATATGCCGCCGCTGTGGATGCATACTCCAAGGCCATAGCGTTGTCTCCAAACTCAGGTGTGCTGTACGCCAATCGCGCTTTGGCATACTACAAGTGGATCCAATATAATAGAGACGGGGCAGACTCGCCCGAGGCAAGGAATGCTTTGAGGGTGAAACAGATGGAAGATGGTTTGAAGGTCACGAAGCTGGAGGAGAGATGGGGTAAGGGATGGGTAAGGCTGGCGGAGGCGTTTTTGGAAGCCGGTTGTGAAGAGAGTATGCTAGATATGGCAATTGGTCAAGGGTTGGAAGGACAAAGACACAATTTGAAAGCTGCAGAGGAGGCGTTGACAAGTGCAGTCGGTCTGTCTGAAGGCAAGGCTAAAGCTGGTAAGTTTCATGTCTAGGCCCACCAGTCATACATGGCAATGATTGATATTCCCTCACAGAAGCACAATCTGCACTTGAAACCGCCCAAAAAGCAATCGCAGTTTTATCATAGAATGACTGTGGTTTGAATATCATTGACGCTTTTGACCTCCTTGGCTGCGCGATTCTTTACGAACGAACAACATATATGTCATCTGGAAGGCGCTCCTCACGACCGCAAGATATATTAGAAATACTTTATTAAAAAAACGATCATATGGCGTTCTGCTTATACGTAGGTTTGGGTCCTCACTAGTGAATACGATCCTATACATCTATTGCGGGAGGATTGAGGACAATTAATCCTCGGGCTTGATATTTCTCATCCTGTTTAGACAGAGGTCCTGAAGTGGATGATCCTTCGTCTTGACTTTCAGAAAAGGCAGGTGGCAGATCGTCGCGCAAAGAATCAAAATGCGATAGAGAAGACACAGCAGGTGTCTTTCCTTTCATATCATCTCCCCATTGAAATCCGTACCCCTCTCGATCTCTGGTGTTCTTGTACTCCTTTTCCTTGGGTATTTCGTATGGGTCAGAAGTGGTGGCTTCGAGGTCATAAGGAGCCACGGTATCATCGGGGTGAGGACTCGTGGAATCTTCGATGCTTATCCCTAAGTCAGTCCTAACCATTATCAGCGTCGGAGCAATTCCCTATATCGATTTTAATCATTCAATGCAATGTCAGAGCAGAGGTAGACATATTTACCACAATCAGCGTAAGTATGGGTTGGATTTCCACTGTTCCTTTGACGGTCAATGCAAGTCCGATGATCAGAGCGATAGGATAAAGTAGCCCTGATTCCAGTCTGCAAACTACTATGTTAATAACCATCCAACAGCGGGGTCAGAGATTTTTACAAACACCATTGCTGCGATGCTGTTGATACTCTTGTCGTTTGAATCATTGACTCCCAACGCTTGTCGAGTAGCACGAGCGATCCACCAAATTCTTCCAGCTAAACAATGAAAGCAAGTCAAATCGCTGTTCCAAATTTCAGAATAGAAGATACCTGCCAATGAGAGACGTCAACATGAGATTTGTGAACAAGTTGACGGATAGGAACGCGTCTGTGATGATACTTGCTACCTGGAGGGAAGAATTCTTGACCCCCGCCGTAAACAACAGTCGACCCGCATTGTTTTTCACAAGAGCTGCTGCAACGATGGCAATAACTTCAACCAAGCAGTAAGTATTGGTACTCGAAGATCTGCTTCGCCACTCACCAGTGTTGATTAACGAAATCAGGACTGGGATTGCAATAACATACTTTCTCGAGGCCCATACAATGTAACAGCGATACAACTGGATAGAATGGTCAATATTCTCCAAGGTCACCTCACGTGTGATCACTGACAAGTAAAGCATCCGCTATGATACTGCGAAAAAAAAAATCAGGGTGATTACCTACTGAAAACGATTTGAGCGCACTTTGCTGCTACATAGACACCGTCCGCCGCAACACTGCATGGTTTGATATATTAAACAGGATAGACAGGTAAAAGAGATCCTCACGTTAAATTTGCATATGTCCTGAAATGAGAAGCAGCGATTGGGTCATTGATGTCTGCGGTCAAAGTGACATCGAGCGTGAACAAGGTCATTTGTTTTTCTACCATGATCGAAATGACCACAGCTGCTGTAGCCAATAGATAAAGGAGTAAGAGGGAGATTTGATAGTAGCGTTGCCGTCCTCGTTGATGAATTTGAAGGTACACGTAGAGACCAAACAACACCGTGTACGCTCCTGCAGAATAGATTCAGTGGAAACGGTCGTTTTAGCGTATCAAAAGGCTCACCATAGAAGAACAACTCAAACTAATGGACGAATTGGTGCTAAGCCTTTCCATGGATAGGAGATGACCTACTTACCATTTCTAGAATAAACATAGGCTCTGTGATCCCGAATACAATCGCTCCCGCATCTCCATCCTCGGACGTGTCATTGGTGGCCATAGTGAAGGAGAAGAATTCGACAGAAGGGGTCGTTCTTTATAAACCCCCTTCCAGGTGATATGGAATATATGAGAAGACCGAAGGTGAGTCTGGCGATAATGTAATTGATGGTCCGGCGCGATTTTCT
>MU790612.1:0-76343 GCA_027886635.1 Lentinula boryana
TCTCTATCTCTGATCTCGTCTATCCTCCTCGGTAGCTAGACAAGTATCTGAGGACTTACTCCTCCCTCGTATTCATCCCTTTTTGATTCTTTCTCATTGTGTGACGCCTGGCTATATCGTGAGCTAGCGAGTCGCTGACACAAGGCGGCAGGATAAACCAAGAAAGCTTTGGATCAGGGCCATCGTGTCCTTCGACGCAATAGTTTGGTTGTTGATGCCATTATATACTGCATCATTATCAACGTGAAAAACGATGTGTTTGCCATAAAATTCGTCGCCCCAGCAGAGAATTGTGTAGATAACTGCGTACATCTCCTTGACCTGAATATGAGCATGTCGATAGCGGCGAGGGGTGCGGATTGAGAACCAGTGAGAGTTAAAGATGCCGCCTATGCCTTTGGATCCACTCGCATCTGTGAAAATGTGAATTTGTTCGCGATGAGGAGATAGAAAGTGTATGCCGTGCCAGTTTAGGGCAAAAGTGGACCACCACTCTATGTCGCATTGAGCTGGGCATGGAATGTGGCGCCGGGAGAATGGTGACATGAATGAGGATTGGAAGTCGTATAGTGATCAAAGGAAGGTGCGTGAGGTAGGGATTACTTGTAAAGCAAACTGCAGGTATCCCGTGAACTCCTGAAGTTCGCAAAGCATACAGTGTGTGCGCGTTGCCCAGGATTTCACGAGCTCTGTGAGGAATTCCAGCTTCTCGTCGCTGAGGCGGGCCTCCATGGCGATAGAGTCGAGGATGATGCCTAGGAACTCCATGCAGGTTGATGGGCCTTCGACTTTTGTAGGCTGAAAATGCAGTCCTAGCTGTTTGCCCAGTGCTAGGACCCAGTCGAGTGCCACCTGAGCAATATTCGGGGATGCATCTGAGGGGAAGGTGGCAAGAAAGTTGTCGAGATAGTGGCAGAGTCGGGCTGGGATCCAATGCTGTATTATCCAGTGCAGAGCCTCTGAGAAGAGGTTGAAGATGTATGGTGCCGAGCGCAAACCGAACCCAAGGACAACGTTGTGATAAAAATTTCCCAACCAGTTAAACCCGAGCAAATGCCAGTCCTCGCGTCGGACAGGTATATGGTGGAAGGCTGACTTAAGATCGACTTTCACCATAAGGGCGCCCGGGCCAGATTCTATCAGGTCTTGGATTGCAGGAAGGATTGTGTCATACTTTATGGAAGCTTCTGAATCCAGTATTGCATCGTTGACGGATGACCCGCGTGGCCATGAAAGATGATGTATTCAACGAACCTTTGTAGATTGTTTGCGAGTAACGGCCCCAAGGGGTGAACTGCAGAAGTTCTCCAAAGGGGGTGATGCATATGGCCCAGCGGTGCATCCATCGATGACCTGAGAGGTGATGTCAGTGGAGATAGTGTCGGCATGTTTGAACGACGACGAGAGGTTTTTGCAGTATTGAGGATGTGTGCGATCCCCGGTGAACCCTATGTTGGCACCACAGCAGATGATGTGTAGGAGTGAATTAACGAACTTGCGATCGGGATAGTCCTGAAGATGGTGATCCCAAGCGGCTTCGTTCAGAATGCTTGAAATGGACGTAATGGAATTATTATATGTATCTGAATTACAGCGTGGGTCAGTATTAGGTCGTATTGGAGGTAGGTTTAGTTTAGGGAAGAGATCGTTATGCGGAAGCGAAAAACTGTCTAGAGGAGGGCGAGGAGGAAGGCTGGTGATGGCAGAACCCCCTTCCTCGCTGGGACCCTAGGTACACTTGTGGGAGCCATCGGCGATAGATAGCTTGCATTTCTTGCACACATGAGGGCGACCGAATGGGCAGGGAGTAGTAAGGCATAGCCCTTGGTCGAATTTTTGGCATGGCTCCGATTTGTTGGATGTAGAGGGTGGGTTTTTCTTGGAAGATTTCGAAGACAGGTTGGATGGAAAAGAAAGGCGCGGGGCATTGTAGAGGTGCTCGCCTCGGAGCTCCATATCCACTTTACCCCAACCATAGTAATCCCCATTCTGCATTTCGCGGCGTCTCTTGTTGAAGAAAGCCATGTGGTAACCCGCGACCGCTGACCACTCGTACTCTGAGGTGATCTTAATCAAGTGCGCATTGTATTTGAAGAAATGTGAGGCAATGAGCAACACCTTTCCGGCGGCCTCAGTGTGAGTTAGGAGGATAGAGAAGTATGTGCTGAGTGGCACCGTGATTGCGTTGAGGGATTTGTATTCGCGATACGCTGCATCATTGGTGGTGAGCTCGAGTGTTTCGCCTTTGAGTGAAAGGATTTGACGCTCTGTTTTGTCACGGTAGCATGAGTCGAGTTTGTATAGGTCGCTTGCTCGAAATTTGTGGTTGATAATGGATGTGATTGTAGCCGCCTCGACTTCGGGGAACAAGGAGAGAAGGGAGGACACACCCGCTGCCGTGTTACTACTGAGAGGCCCCATGAAGGGGGAAGGGTTCACAGGAGCAGTGGGCGGGGCTGGAGCTGGTTGTGTTTGCTGCTGCTGCTGCACTAAGGCTCTCTGAATGAGCGATAATATGCTCTGTTCCATTTCGGGAGTAAGGCCAGAGGCTAGAGGAGAGCTTGGCGAATCCGTTGCTCCCGGAGGGGACATTTTGGCTGCGGATGTTGAAGGTGATGTTGGAGAAGTAGGTGTAGGGCGATAGTCTAGTGGGGGTTGAGACTCGCATTGAAGAAACCTTCCGGTAGTTGGGTCACGAAGGGGAGCAGATTTCTTTGCCAGAGCAAGGGAGTAGAAAGAAATCTAATTGAAACTAATTACGTGTGATAATTGTAAACGCGCTGCGAGCGATGGTGAGAGGACAAATGCTAACTAGAATATGGATACACATACCTGCGAGCGATGGTGAGAGGACGAGGGTATCTCAGCCATGCTGCAGTATTATATATTGTAGGTAGTGACAAAGGAAAACGAGAAGAAAGGAAATGAGAAGAAAGGGAAACCGAAAGCACAAGGCGTGACGTGGCTCGTTGATGCGTCATAGACCCTGGACATACATACAATGTCCAACCCATATATAGTGCATGTATTAAGATCTTTGGCATGATCTTAACAATAGTGCAGTAGACAGCTACCAGTTCCCTATCTCGACCTCTTGGTCTTTTGGGAACTAGGTTCATATTTGTATCTTTGCTTACACTCAATATTGACTTGGTCTTTTGGGAACTAGCTTGCCTTGATTGACCCTTGTGATCGGCCCTTCGTGCTATCACTGTCGCTGAGATCACTTCTCTCTTTAGTCCTTGTGTGTTGAGCATTACTATTACGTCCATGCAAAGCTAAGGCCTTTCCGAAGCTCCGCTATCCCTCCGTGTTAGATCACTCAGTTGTGTGTATAAACAACTAATATATTAACTGTACCTGTTAGATCACTAGGTAGATGGTGAGTAGGTACTTGGTATCGTAGTTAGCATTGGCGGCTCACCTCAGTTGTGTGTATAAACAACTGAGGGACTCGCTGCGATCGTCTCTGCCTATGTGCGAACTGGAACTGTACAGTATTAGTAATAAAACACGGAAGTAAATAGTATCACCGTTAGGTAATGCCAAAGCTGGCATTACCTGGCCCGATCCGAATACGCGAAAGATGCAAATACGTTCGCGTATTCGCGAATATGCGAAGTATGCAAATACGCGAAGTATTCCTAATAAGCGCAAAGTATTCCTAACACCCCCCCTGCTTCGCGCAATCCAGCTTCAGCCATTGGACCATTTTATCGTGGGTCTGGCCTGCCAGGGGCTTTGTGAACACATCGGCCACGTTTGTCTTGGATCTGATTTCCACCACTGTGATCTCCCTGTTTGCAACTTGCTCGCGAATCTGGTGCTGACGCATGTCGATGTGTTTGACTAGGGCGTGCCGCTTTGAGTTCTCGGTCAGCGAAATTGAGCCGAAGTTATCCCCGTGTATCTTGGTAGGTTCGCCGAGCGGCAAGTTGATCTCCAAGAGGAAGGATTGCAACCAGAGAGCCTGTTGCAAGGCTCGGGACAGTGCGATGTACTCCGCCTCCGTAGACAACAGTGCTACAGTTGGCTGGCGCTTGGAGCTCCAAGACACTGGGGCACCTGCCATGAAGAATACGTACCCGGAGGTGGATCTCCTCGTATCGAGACACCCTGCGTGGTCCGAATCAGAGTACCCCTTGGGTACTAATCCTAGTCCGGGTTCCTGCTCTTCGCCAGGAGGTGGCGTGGAGTATGTGATGCAGTAATCCAGCATGGCCAACATGTACCCCGCAAGCCACTCCACGCATTCCCAGTGGGCGCAACCCGGGTTGAGCTGGTATCGTGCCAGTAGTCCCGCCGCGTGAGCTATGTCCGGGCGCGTGCAGGTCTGGCACCAACACACTGATCCCACGAATGCTCGGTATGGCTTTCCTGCCATAAATCGTTGCTCGTCTTTGGGAAGGGGGTTTGCTGCATTCGTGACCTTCAGCCCGGGTAGTAGTGGGGTGCTTCGCCATCGGACGGAGGTCAGTTTGAAGTGCTCGAGCATGCGGAGGATGTATGCCTTCTGGGAGATGGTAATGGCCTGGGTGGCTGGATTCTGCTTAATGGTCATCCCGAGGAGTACCTGTGTTGTCACTTCGTTCGCCTCCCACCGCTTTCCTAAATCCTCGATCGCCTTCTCCCGTCCTGCCGTAGTAGTCGCCCCGCCGCACAGATTGTCTCCGTAGGTGCTCGTGAGCGTATACTCCTCGCCCGCCCTTCGGTATCTTATGCACGGGTCCGCCCGCGACGCGGTATATCCGTCCTCCTTGTACCCCGCGGCCAGCGTCTCCTGCCAGTCGTGGCTCCCTTGCATCATCCCGTATATTGATTTCTTGAGTTTACAGACCTTTCTTCCTTGCCTGGTTCTATGAACCCGTCGGGCTGGCACATGTAGACGTCGTGGGTTATCGGCGAGTTCAGGAAAGCGGCAGTAAAATCGACCTGGAATAGGTGCAACCGAAGAGTAGCGATAATCGCTAACACAATACGCACTGATTCCATTCGGGCGACTGCCCCGTACGTTTTATCATAGTCGAGTCCTTGGATTTGGGTGAATCCCTGTGCCACCCATCGCGCCTTGCACTTTATGACTTCGCCTACGGAGCCGTACTTGATAGCGTAGGTCCAGCGCCCCCCCGTGAGGTTGGCATCTGGTGGAAGGTCGACTAGGTCCCAGCAATCCTTCGACCTCAGGGTTGAGAACTCCTTCTCCATGGGCGGATTCCACAGCTCGTTGTCTCCTTCTTCTTCCCCTTCTCCAGCCCTCGTTCTGTGGGGGCGCCCCTCTTCGAACACCACGTCCCTTGATTCTACCATCTTCCTGGATTCCGGAATCCATAGCCGATAACCTCTTCTCCCCATGTACCCGATCAATTGTCCTTCAATAGCTTGCCTGGAAAGCTTTCCATTGGTGTGGATCGCCAGCAGTGTGGCCCATGTGCGACACCCAAACGAGCGCAGGTGCGAGACGTCCTGCCGTTTCCGGAACCAGGATTCATTCGGTACCCGTTTGGGGAACCTCGCTGACGGGATGAAGTTGTCGGTGTAGATGAATGTGGCTGCTGCCTCTGCCCAAAATGAAGGAGGAAGGCCGGAATCTTTGAGGAATGTACGCACGCCTTCCATGACGGTGCAATTTCCTCGCTCCGCCATTCCATTCGCCGCTGAGGAATACGGGGGAATCCTTTTGACGGTGATCCCATGGTCCGCGCAGTACGACTCCATGAGCGCGTTGTCGAGCTCCCCGCCTCCGTCTATTCGGATTGTCTTGAGGTGTTTCCCTGTCTGTACTTCGGCTTTCACCCTGTACCTGTGGAATTCCTTCAGGGAAGTCTCTTTAGCCTTGTCTGGTAGAAATGCGGGTACCCGTCGTGATGACGCCCCATCGGAGAACAGCATCATGTATATCGCTCCACCTAGGCTCTTAGTTCTTGCTGGCCCCCACAAGTCAATATGTACCCACTCGAGCACTTTGGTCTCGTGGGTAACCCACTCGTCGAACGGTCTTCGCTTTGCCTTTCCGTACAAGCAATCCTCGCAGAGGCCTGACACGTCCTTAGACTTGATATCCAGCCCATCGACGAGTCCCTTGCTTTGCATGCGTAGGATCCTAGGTATCGCGATATGCGCGAGTCTTCGGTGCCAGGTGTGTATGTCCGTTGGTTTCTTGTGTGACCGCGCTGATGCGGCCAGGACCTGCAGTGTTTCTACCTCGTACATTTTTGTATGTCCTTTACCAACCATCACTACCCTCCCTTCTGGGCTCTTCACTGTTAGTACCCCCGCTCCCCATTCGCCCTTGAGTCGTTTCTGGTCCAAAGTTGAGAGTGATATCAGATTGTGTCCAAATTCGGGTGTGTGTCTAACGTTGGTTAAGACGACGCTCGTTGGTCTGCCTTCCACTCTTGTGGTGAACCTGACCTGCCCGATGCCCTGGATTGTGAACCGTCCCTCTTCGCCGGCAATGGCGCTGTTGCTGTGTTGTCCCTCCACCTTGTTATACGCAATGAAGTCTGATCGGTTTACCCAGCAGTGTTCGCTGGCTCCCGAATCTATGAACGTTCGCACTCGCGCTCGTTCGCGTTTTTCGGTTGCATATGCAGTTGTATTGGTGCAGGCAGTACATTCGCGCTGGCTAACTAAATACCCGCTATCCCCTACTCCTCCAATGCCACCTTCCTTCTCCCTTCTTTGCTTGTTCCCTAGAAGGGAATCACCATCACTATTGGGGAGTTTGTCAGACCTGGAGGTGTGCCATCGTGTCGGCGAAGGCGGCAAAGGCATAGCTGACGTACTGGGGTTAGTATCGACTGCAGTGTGGTCCGCGGACAAGACAAAAGTGTTGACGGGAGCAATGCGTGATTCATAATCAGTGCCCCTGGCCTCCGCGCTGTTTGCGCTCGGAGGTTGTGACCCCCTTGGGTCGCTCTGTTTGTTGAATCGCCAGGTGCGTGGTCCTTTGCCTTCTGCTCCGCCTCCTTTGGCCCAGCACTTCTGGATGCTGTGCCCGACCTTTCCGCAGTTGGGGTTCATGCACGTCAACTTGTTGCTTTTATCTACGGGCATGGCATTCGCCGTGTATGTCGCGAGGAGAGCCTTGATTTTCTTCTCCTCCTGCTCATCCTCGCGGCGCCTCTTCTCCTTCTGCAGCCAAATTGCCTGGAGGCAGATAAGGGCATCCATGCTCGATGTTCCCGGCATATTGCGGATATCGGCATCCCATTCCTTCGGTAGGGAGGCGAGTACGATCGCCCGGAACTGCTGGTCGGATATTGCTGCGCCTGCATTGCTCGCCTTCTTGAGGAGGTTGCACATCGTTTTCTTGTGGTCCTCCATCGTCCCGTCAGGGTACCTGTATTGTTGGTTCCGGAGGTTTGTCTCGTGTATGAGAAGGAGTTCCTCATTTTTCTGTTCAAATTGGCTAATTAGGTCGCTCCAGATCTGGGCTGCCGGTTTCGAGTAGTCAACCCCTAGTCCGGTGGGATCCACCATGTTCGAGACAATAGTATTGACAGTGAATCGGTTGCGAGCATACCATTCCTCGGGCGCAGGAGTTTTTGAGTATGGGGGAGTTGGAGTAGTGGTTATTGCGCTCATTGCGCTGTCTTTTGGTTTCAGTGTGGAGCCGTCGAGGTATCCTGCGAAGCCCTTTGATTCGATCGCGAGGGTGACCTCCCTTTTGTACTGCCACCAGTTATCCTCCCCCTTGAGCATCATCTCGCTGGGGAATCGGGGTGCGTTTGGCATATTCGTTGACGACGACATCGTAGGAACTGGTGCTATTTTCTTGTATGGAGGGCTTCTTTTTTTTTTTTAATCTCTCAGTTGGCTAGAGCTCGAGTCTCATAATCTGTTAGATCACTCAGTTGTGTGTATAAACAACTAATATATTAACTGTACCTGTTAGATCACTAGGTAGATGGTGAGTAGGTACTTGGTATCGTAGTTAGCATTGGCGGCTCACCTCAGTTGTGTGTATAAACAACTGAGGGACTCGCTGCGATCGTCTCTGCCTATGTGCGAACTGGAACTGTACAGTATTAGTAATAAAACACGGAAGTAAATAGTATTGCCGTTAGGTAATGCCAAAGCTGGCATTACCCGTCCCGATCCGAATACGCGAAGTATCCGAATACGCGAAGTATCCGAATACGCGAAGTATCCGAATATGCGAAGTATCCGAATACGCGAAGTATCCGAATACGCGAAGTATCCGAATACGCGAAGTATCCGAATACGCGAAGTATCCGAATACGCGAAGTATGCGAATACGCGAAGTATGCGAATACGCGAAGTATGCGAATACGCGAAGTATTCCTAATAAGCGCGAAGTATTCCTAACACTCTGCAGTTGTCACTCTATTTTACTTCCACCCCTACTCCGTCGCGGAGTTGTACTCTGCAATCCATTTACCTCTTATTTCTTTTCCTCATCGTTAAGCGATGTTAGTTAACCCTTTTGGACATTCCTTTGTTTTCCAACATGCAGTCCACATGTCTAATCTACCTATTCGGAGATAGCAAAGAGGTGCGTACCTTAGCTAGCTGTAGAGTATAAAGCTATGATACCCAGTAGGTAGTTCCCCAGTTTAAATATTGACTTTGATAGCACCCTTTGATAGTGGTAGTCATCTTAATAGATAACAACTCCTTCTATTTCATCTTCGACTACCTCAGTATGATCGTGGAGTTCCCGTGATCAGAATTACCTTCTGTTCCCCTCGCTTTTGGACAGCAATGTGTCGAGGACAATATTAATAATATCCTCAACATCCAACTACCTCTGAAGGATCAAATTCCCTCCGGTAGCTTATTCCTTTTAGCCTCGGACTTTACTCCATGGAGATTAACTCCACTTTAACCTTAACCAATCCTCCTTTGTGCACGATCATAACAATTACTCACACTCGGATTCATGCTTGTGCCCATGCTTGGATCACTTCCCTTTCATTGCTTCTGCCTACGTCGCGACATACAGTTATGACACAATGGAAGGCTACACAGTCCTTTGGAAGTAAGGGACTTCAGCAATGCTATTAGCAATGCTATCTGGGTGTCCCAGTGAAGTGCAAAGATTAATACAGTTTCAGAAGGTCATACTGTCTGTATGTCTGGTCCGGTCCAAAATTATGCATAATAAAGAAGGAGATTTCTTTTTGACTTCAAGCTAGGGAACAATACAAAACAATCTACTTAAGTACCAATGCTTGTAGCTAACCAGAGTAAGAAAGTAACACATGTATCTAATGATGACTGATGCTGTATAATCAAAATCATAAGTAAAAGTGTTAGGATGAATGAATGTATAACTGTTAACTACAAGTGAAAGATAAATCACATCACATCACATCAGACTGGAGCTCCAGAGCCAAGCATGTGGTTACTTGACAAGAATGAAGTAGAAAGTGAATGATAGTGAACTCCCTTGCATGATTATAACAGAATTTTGGACAAAATTGCATGGATCTGTCCAGATCCAAAATATAATCAGAGATACAGAGCCAATATAATGAAAGACAGTTGTATAGTTCAATCATTGGTCCAACTGGACCATTGCACAATTGGGTTTGGCATAGTCATAACATGGTCAAAAGAAGTTTGATTGAGGTCTATGAGATGAGTACCACACTTTTATACACATCATGCAGACTTTCACTGTTAAGGTTGTGCAGCTGTAAAGGATGAGGTTGATTGTCCGACACTCCAGAGCTCTGTGCAAAGGTCCGAAGCATGGGAACTACAGTTATGGCACAATAGAAGGCTACACAGTCCTTTGGAAGTAAGGGACTTCAGCAAAGCTATTAGCAACACTCCCTACATGCTATCTGGGTGTCCCAGTGAAGTGCAAAGATTAATATAGTTCCAGAAGGTTGCTCAAACCCCACATTCTGTCCAGTATCAAGCTTGATATTCATCTGGGTAATACAGAGTTTGGACTCAATCTACTGGAAACACTTGTAGAAGATTCACAATTAGTGGAAAGCACGGTCTGCAAATATATCCGGACACTACACATCCACTCCCTCTCGCTATCATTTCCTCCTTCTGAATCAGAAATAGAGGAACCCAAGCGCCGAGCTAACTTCTGGTCTAGCTCGAAGACAGTCTCTGCTCGGACAGTGGAAGATAAATTGTACTTGTTGTTGGAACCCGCCTTGAAGGCGTTGCATAATTTAGACACACTCCGGTATGTGGTTCAAGATAATTCATGAACGGGCCATTTAGCAGCCTTTCAAATGTCTTAGATGGCATTGGGGAGCAGGAGGACCTTGCGTGGGTATACCATCTTGGCGTCAATATCAAATTCGACACTTGGCGACAGTCTCAAAGAGTTTGCTTTTCTTCATTACGGTCCTTCCGTGCTATTACCGAACCTGCCACAGCTTCGGAGATTGTCTCTTCACGGCAATGTAACCTTCCAACCCAACTTCGAAGACATATTATCCACCTACGAGCTGGATAGTTTACATATATTTAACCGCGGCTCTCACTTTCCACTCATGGATAGGAACCTTCCCACCTCCATTTCAGATCTAGGACTCAATGACCAGTATATTAATGTACCACGAATCATTCATGGTAACCTTACTTCTTTGAACCTGGGAGAGAGGATAGAATATGTCAAATTAGACCTGGAAAACGCCCGATATCTCACAAGAGAAGATGCCTTTAATAGTCTGTGGAATGCTTTACGTCTCCAGAATATTCATCTTCGCAATCTTGCTGTACCCTTTGAAATCACTGATGCCCTCCTGGAGTACATTGCCTCCTATTCGGGGTTGGAATCTTTTGCTCTCAAGGGTCATCGGGATTGGTCCCTCAGTGGCTGCGACAACTTTGCTCCCCAATTCTATAAACATGCTTTACCCATGCACAAGAACACACTCACAAGATCTGAAGATGAATGGTGTGTCGGATTAGAGAATGTCGAGGACTTTGCGATTATGAAGAAGCTCAGATTTCTTCTGGTCGGAGTACATAGTCGAGGGCTTGATCCAGATCCGCTGGAGCTTCCTAAACACTCTATCTTTCGCAAGGACAGTCATCTTCCGAACTCTGTGGTGAATTCCTTCGATTTCTGCATAATTTCACTGACTATGGGATACATTCAGCATCTCCTTCTCCGCATGATATCATCTTCTCTTCCCAATCTTGAAAAACTTATTATCATGAAACCTGTCCGTTCGACCAAAAGCTGGACAAGTCCTTCTATTGTGACAGAAGATCTTGAAGAGATCAAACGGCGCCTTCATGCCTCGGTCCAGAGTTTCGGTCGAAATAAAGATAGCTTTGAGAGCGATGTGTTCAGATGGATTGAAGTGTATGTTGAGGATAAGAGGGTTATCATAGGTGACTCACCAGAACTCGAGTATCACAAGCGGGAAAGAAACTATGCTCTGGCAACGTTGCAAAAGGTTGCCAAAAGGCTGTGGGCAAACTAAATCCTGTAGATGGATGACGGCTTGGAGTTTTTTCTTTAATTTATGGACTTACAAATTTGGAGGCGAAAGTAAGGAACAGATGAAGGCGTGTTCACCTTGGACATCTAAGTTGCAAAAGGCCGAGAATGAAGAATGGCGAAGAACTGGTCCGCTCGATCAGATCTACTCGTCTATGTGTAAATGGAGGAGTTTGGGTTCAAACCTGAATGTTGACGTTCAAATATGAGCGATAAGTCATGTCATTTTGTGTGCAGAGGAAAATAAGGTTGTCATAGGGCATACAACAGCATACGTAGAAGCGTAGAACAATCCCGTTGTTATTTTCTCATGCTTTGGATGCCTTGACGGCTTTTCTGACGCCATCTCTTCTCTTTTTCTTCTCTAGCATGACAGAGAACCTCGCGAAATCGTTCAACCCTCTCCTCTTCTCCACCGCTGCCCGCTTTTTCGCCCACTCTGAGTTGTTCCACTTGGTCAGCGTATCTTCTTTCTCGAGCTGTTTTTTGATGGCGCCTGAACGAGATCCACGGGGAAGTTTGGTTAAAGCGAGAGGGGTGAGGGTAAGGTGCTTGTAGGGGTAGGATTGCCGTGGAACGGAGGTGGTGGGGCCGTCTACTACTGCCTGCAGTATCGAGTTTCAGCATGAGCAAGTATACATAATAGTTGTGGAGACTAACTCGTTTGTGATCAATGATCTCTGCAATGACAGCGATTTTGCCGGCGTCAGGACCAGATTTGAGAAGGACGACTGGTCAATCTATGAGCAAATTACTTCATTATGAAAGCAGAGAGATACATACCTCGTCCGACCTCAACGAAACGCTTGAAAGTAGAGTCCTGCAGAGCGAACAAGATAATCGACGCGTCAGGACCTGTGATTCCGAACTCGAAACGACATCCAAATCCGTAACCATCTATCCAGCCTGTTCCAGCCTTATACTATGCAGAATTTCACGTCCAACAGCCAGAAAGGATGTTTTGAAAGTAACGAAGTATTGCATAGAGTACTCACAGCCATAAATTCTTGAGGATTTCTTGAGGATACAGCCGCTGAGCGGGGGCGTAAGGAATTTTTACAGGAAGGACTGAACGTGGGAAGATTACTCGGTTTCTGCCGACTGACTTTCAGCCTTTCGGCTCAACAAAATCTGTATACTTTATCTACAGTAGTATACCATTAAGAGAAATTTTAATTTTAGAGGAACATATAGAATCTCTACATGAGAATACAGTTTTCCTTGAGTATACATAATGCTTGAGTAGAGCTGGACTCTGAGGCTCAGCCAGGCAACTATAAGAGTAAGTAACTGTAAGTAGATTGGCAATAAGCGCCGGCGCACAAACAACTTTTACCATGGACGACGTTCAACCTGAAAATCTGATAACTTTTCTCCCATTTTCTACTACACCAAACATTCCTCCGCCTCCAGAAGACTACACTCCTCATCGCTTACAGCACACACCTCTCATCATCGACAATGGCTCGACCAATCTGCGTTGGGGATTCGCCACGTCCTCTGAACCGCGATATGGGTCGAACATTGTCACAAAATACCGCGAAAGGAAGACTAACTATCCCCTTATGCTTTTTGGAGATGCAGTCGAAGTAGAAAGTGGGGCAAAGACTCAGGCGAAAACACCTTGGGAGGGGGATGTACTACTCAATTTTGATGCGTTGGTGAGTGCTGAAGATTTATGGATTATGGTGTATAATTGACAAACATCTCTTTCTTTTGAGACGTAGGAAAATGCTCTAGATTATACGCTCGTCCAGCTTGGGATTGATACGCCGACAGTGGAACATCCAGTGCTGATGACCGAGAGACTTTGTTCGCCTGTTCATTCTAGAGCGTGTAAGTTAATTGATAATATTCTCAATTTTCTCGTTCGAATTCGACTTCACAGTAACATCCGAACTAATGTTCGAACTATACTCCGTTCCCTCGCTTGCATATTGCGTGGATGGAATAATGTCCTTCTATCAAAATGACCAGTCAACAGGGAACTCATTCACATCGGACGGTCTCGTCGTTTCATTCAATACTGCTTCAACGAGTGTAATTCCCATCCTGAATGGGAAGGGAATTATAAGTCATGCAAAAAGGTCAGTATGTTTAATGTATCGCAAGTCACTCACTCTCACTCATCTCAGGATACCATGGGGTGCATCACAAGCAACTGACTACCTCCTCAAACTTGTCCAAATGAAATATCCCAATTTTCCAACCCGAGTGTCCGTCGCTCAAGCCAACGTTAGTTCTCATAAACTGTTGCATACTCTGAAGTAACATCACCTCCCATAGTGGATGTTCCGAGAATTCTGCTCAGTATCGCCAGACTACCTCTCCCTCCTACGTTCGTTCGAAGACCCTTCGGTCCTGCGCTCACATCAGAAAATAATCCAATTTCCTTTCCTCCCAACTCCAAACTCTTCAAATGGAGGAGCGACTGGAAATGGGGACGAGAAAACTGAGGAGGAGTTGGCTAGGGTTACAGAGAGAAGACGGGAACAAGGTCGCAAGTTGCAGGAGATTGCGGCTAGAAATAGGATGGAGAAAGTTTGTACTAATTTTCCCATCAATTACGATTCGTCTAACACGATCTAACATTTACACAGTTACAACAAAAAGAATCAGACCTCACGTATCTCCTTTCTCTTCGAGATAACTACTCTCCTTCTGTGAGTAAACGTGAATGGGACAGAAAACTGAAAGAGGAAGGATTCGACGATGAGGAAATATTTGAGGAAACACTGAAAAAGTTGGAGGTAGATGTAAAGAAAGCGAGGAAGAAGGAAAGAGAAAAGGAAGGCGGCAGTGCCGTAGGAGATGGAGACGATGTCGATGAACCAATGGTAAACGATTTCTCATCTCGTCGAATTTTAATCATTCAATACCCACTCTGGACATATAGGAAGAACCATCGTTCCCTCTAGTCGATATTCCAGATGCCGACGTACGTTCTTCTCTCCACTGTCTTCAATTATTCGATTTCCTCCACTAACTACCTCGACCTTTTCGTCTTCCCCGTCATATAGCTCGACCCCTCATCCCTACTGGAAAAGAGGAAACAAAAACTTTTGAAAGCCGGGTACGAGGCCCGGTTTCGCGCGCGCAAAGAGCGTGAATTGAAAGCCATCAAAGACCGCGAAGAGAAAGCGGAGCGGGAAAAACAAAAAGAGATTGAAGAGAAATTAGATTCTGAGGCGCGCGAAGTGGATCTGAAAGGCTGGGCGAAGAAGCTGAGAGGGGAGCAGGAGGTGAGCTCCAATCTTCTTGTTCTTCGTGAACATCTCCGCTAGAACATCTGTCATAACTGGTTTCTTCATAACTAACCTACGTTCTTCTTGCCAGACCCTAATGGTCCGGATAAAAGACCGGGCTAAACGCCGAGCTGCGATGAATGATCGTAAAAGCGCGGCCAAGCAGGAGAGGATGAAGAATATCGCGAATTTGGCCGCGGGAGACGAGAAAGTGGCTGGAGGCTCTGGGACTTCAAAGAAAGGCGGAAAAGGAACGGGAAAGGGAGTAAGCAGGGGTACCGGGAAAGGGAGGAAGGGTAATGCTGGTTAGTATGTTTTTCTGCGACTGTCGATTATTGATTATGACTTTTGACCGTTCTCGATATCTTCATTACCTGTGTGAATTCGCGGTTATACAGAAGACATGTTTGGTGCAGATGATGCTGACTGGGCAATATACCGAAAGATTGTACGTGTGTAGTCCCTGGTTTTCGTGAGCTATCAAGTTGCTAACTTCTTAACCCCTGTTAGAACACGACAACGACCGTCTCCTCTGACGAGGAGGAAGACCTCGCCCAACTGCAGCAGGTCGAACAAAGGCTCCTCGCATACGACCCGACGTTCACAACCCAACATACTCATGCATCAATTGTTTCTCAGCGGTCTGCGTTACTAAATGCGTTTAGACCTGCTTACGAGGAGGGTGATGCGGCGGGTGAGTAACAGTGAACTTTTTTTTTTGAATCCTTTAGTCCGGATCACTGATTGCGACATATCCTAATTCTTTTCTTCGTGTCTCTGTTCCGACTTTTCAAACACATACATCTGTAGGTCACAATCGCATACACCTGACCACCGAACGCTGCCGTGTTTGCGAAGCGTGGTTCACCCCTGCGATTGCTGGTGTCGACTCTGCCGGCCTTGGAGAGGTCATACAGAATATATTGTCAAGGTTCAATGAGGAGGAGAAGGCACGATTGATCAAGGTCAGTTTGTTTGTGATCTTTCCATTCTCTTAAACCTCATTCTTTACTTCAATTCTTGCGCCTTATCCGTCGTTGAAACAGAATGTATTCTTGACCGGCTCGCCTTCTCAAATTCCGGGAATTGCACCCCGTCTTTACTCTACCCTCCGCCCTCTCCTCCCTCCAGAGATGCCGATTAAAATCAGGCAAGCGGGGGATCCGGCGTTGGATGCGTGGAAGGGTATGGCGAGGTTCGCGACAATGGACGAGCAATTTGGGAAGGTTGGGATGAGCAAGGCAGAATATGAAGAGATGGGTGGAGAGAGGTTGAAGCGTTGGTGGGGGAGTAATTGGAATGGAGGGTTTTAGACCAACTACATACTGAGCCTACGCATCCCTTTAGCCTCTTGCACATATATAACCGCGAGAGGGCTGAATTTCTTGAACCTCTGTACATGAACGTACTACGGAATGTCATTTTTGAAATATGAGTCAACTACTGCTTGGGGTGGCTATAACCTACGTTGTGCCCGTATCTCAAGTTGCACTACATAGAATCGCGATGAGTATACAATCCCAGTACATCGTAAGGGTAAATTGGCATTGAGATCAAGCCATAACATCCTTCAACTGCGTCTTCGGTATTGCTGCCGGAAACGCCTTCCTTTCAAGCCTCGTTTTGGTCTTTTGTTCATAAGCAAATCCAAATCCAATCAGATCAAATTCTGAAAACGCTGTTCCCAAGAACGACAAGCCAAAAGGAACACCGGGAGCGGGATACACGGTTTCTGGACCTGCACTGCCAATGGTTACATTGGAAGGGAAGAAACCAAGGGGCACTAGAGAATGAGGATGGAGCGGATATTGAGATCCAAATGTGATGCAATGACCTGCTTTTCAGGCTTACCAGTCACAATGGGATAACCGGCGATAGCTGCAAAGAAAACACGTCGTAGGTTTAGTCAGACACGGCTTTCTAAGGGAAGGGTACAAGCCCTTCATAATTTTCAAGGGCCTCACCGGCAGGGACCGTGGTCAATCCTTGCGCAGGAAGTACCAAAGCATCCAAATCAAACATTTTCAGTGCTGCGTCGATACCTTGCGCGCCACCAAGCTCATGATCAAAGGACAGGGATTGGAAGTACGCATCAGTGAATCCAGTGGTGGCCTCAGATGCAATAAATCTGATATGTACCATATTTGGGAGATAGAAAACCAGGTTTATTGTTGTACTCACTCGGACTGAGAAGTAAAATTCACCGGCTCCTCCAACGAAGGATTAGCGTTATCGAATGCTATGAGGTCTGCGAGACTGCGAACACCACTTGGGATGCTGATTAGACCTTCAAGCCAGGCATTGATTTGGATCTAAAGTACGTTGAGGATTATCAACCGATTATATGGGTGGTGTCAAGTGCCTACCTTGAAATCTGTATCCAACACGACCGTCTCGTTATTGGACCTCGCAATCGCCTCCGCAGACGGAAGATCGGCTGGGTCCACAACCGTTGCTCCAAGTTCCCTGATAACATCTAACGCTTGTTCGAAAGCTAATCCAATGGCCGAAAGTGATCCGTTGCCCGTTAGATCACTTCCATCCAAAAAGACTTGTCGTGGAACTCCAATTCGAGCCCCATTCAAGGCATGAGTATTTAAAGCTTGGGTATAGTCAGGGACAACGGGAGGTTGAGCGGAGGTGAAATTGTCGTTGGGATCTTTCCCGGCAATGACAGAGAGTACGATGGCCGCATCGGTTATAGACCGGGCCATTGGGCCCACGGTGTCCTGGTGTTCGGATATTGGTATCACTGCATGCAGATGAGGACACGTATTAAAGACACTGGGTGATACCTTACCCCCAGCACGAGAAGTCAATCCTACACTGGGTTTAACCCCCGCCAGATTATTATTACCAGTGGGACATGTAATACTTCCATCCGTCTCAGAACCCAATGCGACAGCGGTAAGTCCAATAGAAGTCGTAACACCCGACCCGGAAGACGATCCACATGGATCAGCGTGCGGGAAGTATGCATTTGATGTTTGACCACCGCGTCCTGACCATCCGGAGGGGAGGTTTCCTCTGAACTCGGCAAATTCTGAAAGGTTTGCTTTGCCTGTGGGGAAGATGATGGAAGAAGATGAGAAACCAGGTTTAGAACTTAGTGGAGTGAAGGGACTCGGAAAGGATACCTAAAATGATAGCGCCTGCTTTCCGAAGTTTTTTCACGACACCTGCATCGTCTGGCACAACAGATTTAAGCAAGGCAAACGATCCAGCTGTAGTGTTCATCCCTACAGTGCAGCGAAGTTGGTGAGCATTCCTGGATACAACTCCTCGCACTCACCCTCAGAAGCAATGGTGGCGATATTATCCTATAGAGAGCACAAAGTAAGAAGGTTGAAAACTGATACATTTCACGTACGAGTACACTGACTTTCAATATTACCGGGATACCATGTAACAAGCTTCGTTTGCCAGATACTGCTCTTTCAGCATCCAACGATGCAGCTTGCTCCAGAGCCGAGGGGTTAGTCTCAATTACAGCTCGCAAAGACGGTCCTTGAAGGTTTACTTCTTCGATACGAGCAAAGTACGCCTGCGTAAGTGATATTAAGTTGAACAATCTACGGCGGAGACTCTACGGTAGACTTGCTTTGATGAGGTCCACGCTGGTGAATTGGCCAGCATCCAATCCATCTTGCAGTTCCAAGATGGAGGCCTCGTACAAATCGGGCAGAGGTGCATCTCCTGCGTCTAGTTCCCTCCCCGATATGCTTGCCGGAGTCGTAAGACACTGCACAAAAGGCGTTTGGGATAGAGCCAGAAGAATTATGCTAACGCTGCAGCATAGGTAGAGAACTTTCATTGATGAAGATCTTTTTGTCACGCCCGAAATCTAAGGCTGCCTCAATTGGGAGGACGAGACAGGGTTGAAGTCGGAATGAGGAATGTATGTCAAGTGTTATTAGCATTTGCGTTAATATTGCTCCCAGGTGTGGGCAGGGAGTGTATCAAATATTCTCTGCGATAACGAGGGAGACAAAGGTCATCTGAAGGTCAAACATGCGGTTGGTGTGAGAGCGATGTAACCAAAAGATGCAAAAGTTCGCGAGATAAAAGCAAAGCAGCGCGACGTGCACTATTAATGCAATCTTAAATCTGGAGCAGAATTTATTTCAATTAGGACAAGAACTTGGCGAAATTGAAGAAGAGAAGTCGGAAAGAAGTTGTGATTTTTAGGGCTTCGAGACGTGCGCGTGGGTGGTTCGTTATCAAGGAGCTTGTTGTGGGGAAATATTCAAATATCTACCAGACCATGTGATCACTTCAAATGACTCAACACCGACCCCACGTTGTGTTCTAACTTCGACCATCCATTTATTAGCCGTCAATACTCATCGCAAGATTTTGAATGACCTGAACTGAACTCCTCTTGTTCAATATGGTTCCAGAGCCACGCGTTTCTTCTCTTGTCGTAGCTACGTGCTGAACAGGCTATCATTCGGACTGGTAGAATATTTCGATACAATGAGAATGCTGTTGGTTGCATTATGGATTGAAGTACGTTGAGTGAGTGATTGTGTAAGTCCATTCCGAGTCTTTTAGCAAATGAATGAACATAGATATAATGAGTAAGTTGATAGTACGACCAGCGTAACACAAAGATTGAGACGATGAGACGAAGGAGAACAGGTTGAAACGAGAAGACAGAGAGGAGAGGAGAGAGAGAGAGAGAGAGGTGGACCAGGATCACCTCTTGATGACCGAAAATCTTTGTGTGCTTCCACCTAGCAGGATCGCCTTGCCATGGCCGACACAGCACCCTGTCCCCGTAGCAGATACATCCTCCAGAAATTTATGAAAGCCACCAGGCTGAGGTCTTTCACCGAAGTCAGTTAACGGTCTTGGGCACACGTCATCATGTCTGGTGAGTACTATTCCTCTTTATCTGCTGCAATTCCGCACCAGCCTGATCAATACCCTTCCAATTTGACAACTCTTGAAAGAATCGACAAGGACAATGCTATGTTGTTGGTCGTTGATACGCGGATAGGACTTTTCGAGGTTGTAGTTGTACGGGACTATCAACCTGACTGAAATAACTTTCTCACCCACGCTGCCCTTGGTGAGGTGTTTAATGTCCCAACCATCTTGACCATAAGCACTCAGCAAGGTAGCTTACCACCTTTTCGAATGAGATTCCACTGCCCTAGACCTCACATCTTACTAGACCCAATGGCCCTTTGCCTAAAAAATCGTTGAGGTGCATCCCTCCCAGCGCGCCACTCATCAAATGTCAAAACGATGTAAACGCTTGGGACAACGCAGATTTCCATGCTGCTGTGAAATCTACTACCGGGAAAAATAAGTCTTCATGGCCGGGATCACTACCGACGTTCGTATAACATATAACCTATATTTCAAATCCTAACCATATTTCCTAGAGTATGCACCACCTTCCTTGCCCTGTTCCTCATAGAGGAGGATTACACTGTTTGTGCAAATCATGAAGCATCTGGTGCTGCCTCTCGACGCATCGCAGATGAAGCCAACGCTCGTGAATAAAAGGTGCCGGACCCTAGTCGCACTGATAGCGGAAGAACCCTCGGTGGATCCGAGCTGACAAGTTTGCTCGAGATGAAACTGTACTTTATCTGCTCTCCAAACATTGAGTTGCTTGACGGGACAACGAAAGGTTCAATCTGTTTTTGTGGTAATTGCCTCGGCCACTGAGGTAGGGAAAAAAACCTAAGGTAGATTTGAGGAAACTTCATCATCTGCTTCCGCGCTCTTGGACTTTTGAGCCTGTCTCCGGTACGTGGGTCCGTCATTGTCGATCATAACATTGGTTCATGTGAAGGAAAACACGGACAAATGCAACGCATCCCGAGATTGGAATGGGCTACCAAGCGTTCACGATAGGCATTTCAGCGTTGTTTCAATCTGTCCCAAATCACTTGAATGGCTTGTATTCGTTCTCAGGAGATCGACCCCAAATAATTTGAACGGTGCAAAATCGAGGCATAAAAAGCACAATGGCCGATTTATAGTATTATATATAATGAGCTTCGGCTTGACTTGCCGTAGTTCTTTGCGATGCACACGTCTCACGCCATCGATAAAATCTTACGCTCTTTCTATCTTATTTCATCTCTCTGAACTCCTCCCGAGCTCCTCGAACTTAAAGAACTCAATTTCGTTCTCAATTTTCTACATACACCGATACCTCAATACTTCACACACAAACTTCACAAACAAGCTCAGTGAGTCCAAGATTCCAACTTCCGATTCCTCAATGTTCCAATACATTCTGCTCCCTTCTCCCTAATCTACCAAGTCTTCAACCATCTTCTCTAACTCTTCCATCTCTCTTAGAATTTGCTGGAGAGGACACAGTGGCATTGGTGCACATATACCTCGCTGACCGTGCCAGCGATATCGATGAGAGTTTGATATTATCGGATCGTCCTCGCGATCCGGAATCCTACAAGAGCCTACACCGGACCGAGATAATTCTTGATCTCGGTCGACGTCACTTGGAAGGCCGCAGGCAATGAAAGAAAATGAAAATGGACCTGTTTCCCAGCAAGAGAGGACGTCGGGCTCAGGTGAATGTGAATGTGAATGTGCAGGAGGTGCGTGAGCTTGGTCCTCCGCATGATCTCTATCGTGTGTTTCTTTATCCTGGAGAAAAACACGATTAGATATCAGGTGCTGTGGATCAAGCGACACCGGTCAATGTCACTTACCATTGCATTGCGATGGATAAAATGTCCGGGATATGTATTCCTGTCATTGTGCGAGGTAAACTGTGCGCCTGAAATAACAGTATATTGGTTCGCCATGTTTGAGGTAGCTGGACTTGCTTTGTGAATGGCTGAGCGATCAGGACCATCGCCTAAAGCACCCACTTCGGAGCTGGAACTGATAATATCGGAAGATGTTAGTGCTGGGCCGAAGTTGCTCAGGCTTGACAATCCATAGAGAGGTGAAAGGCAACCAGAAGAAATTGTATGTTGGTTTTCACCGAAATTCGGCAGATTGAAGCCCAAAAGCGGGGAAGGTGGCCCTGAAGAGATCAATGTTGGCGAGAGATGATCCTCTTCGAAACCATTCAGAATTTCCAGCTCTGCCAGTGGAGAGAGAAGGCCTGATGAGATCGACAAACGGGAGTCCGTCGATAACAGTAAGCCGTAATGTTTTGTGCCATTCATGAACTATAGCGACAGCTTATTAGTTGCCACGAATATAGAACAAGGAGTGAATCACACTTACTTCGCCATTGCTCGCACTTTGAAAAAGCATACTTTGTCGAGTGGTCTTGGTTAGGAAATGGAAATGTGAGTGGTAGAGGAAAACAAGCAGTACGAGGCTTGCGAATATTCCTCCATGATGTTATTCTTTAAGTTATACCTTTGGTGAAAAGTGTGGCGTTGAATTACCGGACTCTCTAGTGCTTTCCTCCGGTGGGTCAACGAAATCGTGGTAAAATATCGCATGAAAATCATTCCCTGTTACCTTCTTGCTGATTCGATGTAAGTAATACAATCGGAGTCCTTGTTTGTTTTGTCATCATCTGTCAAAGATATGCGATGTACTAAATTCACCAATTATCAGTCTTTACAGCAGTGTTCCCAATTTGCGTCAATTTGAACAGTCCTGCACAACAGACTTGGTATTCTTCGTCCATCAAGCTCCGCAATTTTATCTCCGCACCTATTTGACATTCGCGCTCTTTGTCGACAGAGTTGGGAGTGAGTAACGTTTGCTGGAGTAGATGGACGATTTGTCATCACCCTAGTTGTTTATATGGTTTGGCTATGAGATTAGCTGTTTTCAAGGGTTACCAAATAACAACGCTCTATATGAAAAGTCAACCACCTGAGTTTAGCACAAATCTTTGGTGATTGTAGGTTTCGGTAACGCGTTAATAATTTTTAACTGCAGATCCTTATCCGTAACAACTCATAAATAAGACCCCATCTAATTACCCTCCTCACCCAAACGTCTATGCCAGTGAAATCCTCTCACTGGTACTCCTTCTAGGGTCCAACTACCCCGCGATACGAACTTGCTGATACGCACTTATATACCTTCTTGAATGATGGACTGAATGTGGCGATTAAGCATTGCTATTCCCCCCTCTGCGTGTCGTGGATATGGCGGGAAAGATCATTGTGTTCATGTAAGCCACTGTATTCATCTATATCATATAGGTACTGATTAGTCGAAATCATCGGTCCATACCATTGGGTAATGATAGCAGGTGCCCTGATATCTACGCATCGCAGCTGGAATCGCCATACACGTTCTTTCCAAAATCCTCACTGACCGATATCTTCGCGCCGCCAACATCAATCTATACTAACCACGGGGGTCGTCCGTGCGTATCTGCACCACTGCAGCTATTCTTGCCCTCCTCATATACACCGAGTCAAACGCTATGTTCAAAGTTGGATAAATATGGACGAGGCTTAGGGTCAGGGCTTCTGAGGCTCCATTTTCCTATTGTCAATCCCATAGCCAGTGCCATCATATATGCTATTTCAAACAAGCCGCCATCCATCTCTCCTTCAGGAAGGGAGGGAGAGAGAGCCAATGAATACTCCGGTGTTCAAACGGAGAGTAGCTACAAATGAGAGAATAGCATTACCTCTGAACACCGATGGCTTTGTAGAATGTGAGATTTAATACTGCGACAGAGAAATATTTCAAGAGGGGTACAGAACAGAGGAGGAGAGCATTCGAAAGCATCTAGCAGGCTGGTCTTGAACCACCATGTAATTGTAAACCAAAATCACATACAATCATGATTCAAAGTCAGCTGCAACATCACTTCGTATACTAGCGTGCTATGAATTGCTGCGCCTAAGGTCTTCCAAGCCGACAAAAGATGTGGCAACTAGCACTGCTTAGCTCATATTCGAAATTCAAATTGGAATGCAGTGGTTGTCTATTAGCATTCTGCAAAAAGATTCGATCGAACTCACTGGGTTTGGCAATAGATTGTGCAGCGCGTTCAGCACAAGGCAAGTAAATGACATTTAACCAATTTGGGTGTGGTCCGTAGATGAGAGACACGAGTTCATTGGAAGGATAACACCGGTTGTATCAATCATTGTCAGGAATGGCATGTTCAGTGTTCTGTATAGGCAACAGCGTAGTGTGAATTTAAGTGTGAGTCGTAAGTAGTATTTTGCAAATTTTGTCGAGTCAGTGAAGATGATGATTGTTCTTTAGGTGGTATTCAACCATGAATTCATTGACGTACTATGTATGGTGTGCACGCCAACAGTGTTTTAGAGACCGATGGTGCAAAACAAAGCTGTGAATGAGACTTTAACCCATGTTTTATCACGATTTTGTTGACCCACCAGCAGACCTAGAGTTCAGCCACACTTCTCAGTAATGTTTTCGGCGTGTAGATCAAAATTGCGGGGCTTAATGGACGACGAGTCTGTTGCGGAGGCTGTTCAGATTGACGCAAATTGGGAATAGTGCTGTAAAGACTGATAATTAGGTGAATTTATTACATCGCATATCTTTGACAGATGATGACAAAACAAACAAGGGGACTCCGATTGTATTCCATCGAATCAGCAAGAAGGTAACATCTTCATGCGATATTTTACCACGATTCCGTTGACTCACCGGAGGAAAGCACTGGAGAGTCCGGTAATTCAACGCCACACTTTTCACCAAAGGTATAAAAGAATAACATCGTGGAGGAATATTCGCAAGCCTCGTACCGCTTGTTTTCATCTACCACTCACATTTCCATTTCCTAACCAAGACCAGTCGAAACACTATGCTTTTTCAAAGTGCGAGCAATGGCGAAGTAATTGTTATCACTGCTTGTTCTATATTCGTGGCAACTAATAAGTTGTCGGTATAGTCCATGAACATAAAACATTACAGCTTACTGTTATCGACGGACTCCTCATTGTCGATCTCATCAGGCCTTCTCTCTCCACTGGCAGGGTTGGAGATTCTGAAAAGTTTTGAAGAAGGTCATATCTTGCCAACGTTGATCTCTTCAGGTCCACCTTCCCCGCTTTTGGGCTTCAATCTGCCAAATTTCGGTGAAAACCAACATACGATTTCTTCCGGCTGCCTTTCACCTCTCTATGGACTGTCAAGCCTGAGGAACTTCGGCCTAGCACCAACCTCTTCCGATATCATCAGTGTCAGCTCCGAAGCGATTGCTATAGGCAATGGCCATGATCACTCAGCCATTCACAAAGCGAGTTTGAATGCCTCGAAAATGGCAGACCAATACACTGTTACTTCAGGTGAACAGTTTACCTCGCACAATGACAGGTATACATACCCGAGACATTTTATCCATCGCAATGCAATGGTAAGTGACATTGACCGGTGTCGCTCGATCCACAGCACCTGATATCCGATGATGTTTTTTTTTCAGGATAAAAAAACAAACACCAGAGATCACGCGGAGGATCAAGCTCAAGCACCTCCTGCACATTCACATTCACCTGAGCCCGACGTCCTCTCTTGCTGGGAGACAGGCCCTTTTTCTTTTAATGCCTGCGGCCTTCCAAGTGACGTCGACCGAGATCAAGAATTATCTCGGTCCGGTATAGGCTCTTGTAGGATTCCGGATCGCGAGAGCGATCCGATAATATCAAACTCTCATCGATATCGCTGGCACGGTCAGCGAAGTATATGTGCGCCAAGACCTCTCCAGCAAGTGCTGAGAGAGATGGAAGAGTTAGAGAAGATGGTTAAAGACTTGGTAGATTAGGGAGAAGGGAGCAGAATGTATCGGAACATTCAAGTTGAGTAATCGTAAATCGGGATCATGGATTCTCACCAAGCTTGTTTGTGAAGTTTGTCTTAGGTATTGAGGTGTTCATTTATGTAGAAAATTGAGAACGAAGATTGAGTTCATCGAGTTCGAGGGGCTCGGGAGATGTGCGAGGAGTTCAGAGAGATGAAATAAGATAGAAAGAGCGTGAGATTTTATCGATGGCGTGAGACGTGTGCATCGCAAAGAACTACGGCAAGTCAAGCCGAAGCTCATTACATATAATCAATACTTACTTACTATTGGTAAATCGGCGATGGCACTTTTTTTTGCCTCGATTGTGCACCGCGTCAAATCATTCGTGGTGGATGTCCTGAGAACGAATACTGCGCAACAAGAATTCAAAGGACTAGGGACGCAAGTAATTTGGGGGAAGAATGTCATAGTTCACTTGGGTTGGGTTCTTTTTTTTATTTTACTGAAATTGGGTTCTGATTAAAAGACCTGGACTTGGGGGGATCAAGTCGAAAAAAGCTAGGGCTCAATTGTAGGCTTGGTGAAGGGATTGACGGAAATTCTACATCGCCGTCGATTGCCATAATCATAGTATCTATATTGATGAACGCAAAGCGTCAGTATAAGGAAACCAAGACGACTTTGTTATCCGATTGTCACCATTATATACATACGTGACTACATTTCTGCATTGATCTAGCGAGTATAAGGCTGTATAGTAAGGCCTCCAGCATAGAAATAGATCAGAATTATCTTCGTAGGCTACAAGCGTCTATTCAGAAGTGGCCGTCCAACACTACTCTGTGCCAGTGGCGCTTTCTCAAGTATTCAGAATGTCTTTCTATATCCCTATTCGTCAACATCTCACAGCTCCATTTCGTCCAAGAACTCTTGAAGAAAACCGTCAGGACGCGAATCAGCACCGCGCTCTGAAGAGGGTGTAACATAACCGATCTGGTACTACTGCGAGGTTTTGTGTTCAAGACTAATCGTTGGACGTTGAGATGCCTTGACGATAAGCATGATCGGATATTTTTTCCAGTTGGAGAAAAAGACTTGCGTCTTATTCAACTGAGGACTGATCAACAAGATCCTGCGGAGAATCAGTTCAACGATTGGTGGAAAACGTTGTTCTCGTTCAAGATATCGCAGACGCGGCGACCTCTCCGATTTTGTGTCTCTCCGGATTATTTGGCAATGGAGGTAAGTGGGCTGAGTAAGAGGATAGTACATTATGATAATATGTTACATACTATGCCACCTGCTTGAGTGTTGTGCACTGATGGTATACTAGGGATTACAGTCACAGCGTATGTACTGTATGTACATGCCCGAGGCTTGAGTTAAGTTCAGGTTTATCTATATATGTCAACAGTAGCATTCACTCCTCAATATAATGTCTCGCGAAAAGATCATTCTGGATCCAGATAACCTACGATGGGGGTTGAGAAACCGAGAAAACGAGGAACCAAAGCAACCCAAAAAACACACCTTACTGACAGCACTCACCGCCCCAATCTTCTCCTCCATCGACAACTCTCCTTCATCCAATTTCAAAATCGCTGTTTGGAGCACTGTTTGTACCCATCCAAGGGATAGGGCACAGTCTCTGTCTAAATACATATATCAGCTAGATATTCAGATTTTTATAATGGTATAAACTCACAAGGGACAACCAAAGGCTTAACGCCTTCTCTATGCCTAAAGGCCTTCACCCCTGTGTGCATGATGCCGACTTTATCCATGTACGACCAGGTTTTACCTGCCGGATCAGAGTAGTCCGAGGTGAGAACGCGCCGGGCCCAGGATTTCATGAAGATTTTGCGGTAGATCAGTTGCGGGCTGTCGAGGGTTAGGTCTTCGAGCTTGGTGGGCAGGGGGCCATCAAAGCCCTGAGTACAGAGAGAATAATCAGTGTCTGCAGGAGGAAAGAGGGAGGACGGTAGGACTTGCCTCATTTCTTTGCAGGAAAATCACCTTCGTAACATCAAACTCAAACAGCTTTGCATACAACTCATCCACCACTTTTGGGATCAAATCGTTCACCAACGGGGCTACTTTGTGGAGGATTTCCTCGTCGGTGTGGCGGAAGAGGATGAAGTCTTTGAGGTAGTTTATCCGGTCTGGAAGGGATGTACGGAGAAGGGTGGGGGAAATTTCTTGGGTTGAGGGGTTGACATTGAGTGGGCAAGAGTCTAATTCTGATTTGAGCTCGTGAGGGAATGGGCACGTGGGTTTATCGGCGTGAGGTGTACGCTGGGAGTCTGTGTCACCCAGGGATAGTGAGCTGATATCGATTTGGGGTGTTATATTTTCAACAGGAACTGGAGACATCGATTTTTGAACTTTTGGTTAATCGGTTATTCGTGAGCCAGCAAAGGACTCGAAGAGACAAAACTTGAGCCTATGTGTAGGTGTAGGAATAGGAATATTGAGGGATATCTCAAGAAGAGCGTATTCTTGTAACTCTTTAGTAGCCCGAAATGTTACGATGTATGTGTATATCAAGTCGAGAACGTTGGTCGAGAATAATAAAATTTGTCATTATATATGTTCTCGACTGACTCTCGACTTGAGGTAGCTAGCCGAAGACATGGGGGACATATGCGAGGACCCAGGAGGACCCTCGGTCGAGGCTTCAACTGAAGATACTAATGGATTACATAATATTGCGCTACTCTAAACACTGCCGCTTCGTTTCTTGCGCCTCATTCTGAACAAGTCCAACAGACACCTGACTCTACCTACGTAGGTGATCATGCATAATCATGCGTCCATGCTGACACGTTCAATGTCACCTAGTAGCCTGTGCAGGACGGTAACTGTGGAGTTTGGACTATATATACTATGGGTGCAATAGAATTGTCCTTGTACTCGAAGATGGCTACATAGTCTACGAATATAATGGCATGCTTGAAGATTTTTGAGTCCTGTATGCTTTATGATGCCAGTATCCCATACGTCGGCTTCAAAAGAAAGGGAATTCGATCTACTGGCGCCTCCGGTTCAAGTTCAAGACTGTTTTCAGGAAGCTCTGGGTTCCCTCCTGTTCGGAGAGATTTCTTATAATGACCCGGTCTGTTAAAGAATAGCAGGTACTAACGCGTTGCTAGGGAACCCTGAGAATGAAGCAGAACGACCAGGAACAATCCACCATTCTGAACGTCCGTCGCTACCATTTCGTAAGGTTCACTGCGCCGTGAAGAAGGTTCATGCAACGCAGGTTCTGATACGTTGTCAACCTTGATGCGTTACTCTCATTCAACGATATACAATGAGATACAATGTCGCAGCGGTGATCTCTTTCTCGCAATCCTGGTCCCTTATTCAGATTTAGGCCGTCCCAACCATAGTGCCCTCAGGCAGGCGCAGTGCCGCTCTGCAATGCCTCTTGACAAGGTCACCATCTGTCTATCGTCCCTGGAAGTCAGCTAGGAGGCTATAAGAACTGTAACTGCTCACCTATCCCAACTTCTTCATCTTGTTCAAAGCAATTGTCATCTCAAACCTCTCCTAGTTTATCCATCGTAAGTGTTGATTAAAGATCCTATACCTCTTGATCGTTCAATCATCTCATTCCCTACTCAAGCTATACACACGTACTTTCCATGCCTAAATACTCGACAATCGTTTTCAACTCCAACCCACAAGTCACAAACGATATCACTCCTGAAGAAGAGGCTCTAGTGCGGAAGCTCTTTGCGGATTTCGATACAGCATGGGATCATCCAGCACTCCAAGGACGTCTAAGACGGACTCGGAACCAGGTTACTGGTTATTCTACTCTGAACGGGATGACTTTGTTCAGTGTGATTTGGTCTGCATCCAAAAAGCTAAACTTTCAATCGCATCAGGTCGTCTGGAACGCAATGCGCGTGTACCTCGAGACTGATGGTGTTCTTGCGGAGCTCGTAACCAGATTCAATGAATCTGCATCTACGACGAGAAAGGAGAAGGCCGTAAAGCCTGAATTGAAAAGCAAGATGTGTCTGGGTCCATCTAGGGAGGTGGATTATGCCACATCGAGTGCTTGGGAGGATGTAGAGCGTCGACAGGAACAACGTAGGACGAGAAGATCAACTTCGTCAAGTACCCCATCCACAATCCATCGCTCTACCGACAATCGTATCTCGTCATCGTCGTTTGCTGTGTATCATCACGCACAGCATCCTCAAACCTCTCCAATTAACCAGGGATCTGTGAAGATCTCGAATCCCCCGTATTCTACTAACGAACGTCACCTCCCTCGCGAGGACCGAGGAACATTCTCTCGTCCTTCTTTAAACCTCCATCCTGATTCGTTCTCTTCTGGTATCAGCGTACAAGGACAGATGTATCCGGCGACACAAGTATTTTGTGATATGGAACCCACAACGCCTGCTCCTGCCATGCCGGATGCGGGACCACATTCATACCCAGCGCGCCGCGTGGGATATGAACGCTCTTCCTTTCAACAAGAGCGATCTGGCTCGTCCATGCTTCCAAACACTACTGTGCCTCCATTGGAAGAGTTGTATCCGGAAGCACAGTTGAGGAACGCGAGTTTCGAAGCTGCCCCCGGTCCACCAAATTTGAATTCCGACCCTGATCACTATGCTTTACCGAGCCCGCGGTCAGGCTTTGACCTGAACCGTTCAAAGTATCCATATTCGTCGTATCCTTTTTCATTGGCGTCTCACCACAATTCCGAGTCTGCCGATGGCCGAGACGTTCCCAGACAACAACAGTGATTCCTAACCTCTCAGACGAAGGCCCTTCGACTGAGGAGTGCCAACGAACCTGGCCAATCATTGTCATGTTCATGAGAATTGTGTAGAAAAATGGTCCACCGTGTATATAAAATTTATGAGTATCTCGTTCTATATATATTCAAGTTTAAGGAAACATACTTTGTTTCGCCCTTGGTTTTGATCTGTAAGGCTTGAACCAGTTGTACCTTATCGTGTTTGAAGGCGACTATTAACTGGTGTTGGGGGAGGGGATCATAGGCTGGTTGATCTACACCTGTCCTCACTGTGCTTCTACTACATTGATTAAACACGGTCACTGAAGTCAAAAAATTAGACCAGTTCATAAATTATGATTCGAAACAACCTTGGATCAGACAATCGTCCTACTATTACTTGTCGTCCGCATATTTTAGGTGCAAGCAGACCAAGTACTCGAAAGAATCATACATGTTATATCTTTTCACAACTGGACTGGAGAATAGAGGGGACGAAAGGAAGCGAAGCATTGTAAAAGATGATGAATAAGAGATTAAACACGATCACCTTGAAACTCTTGTGCTTCATATTGTGATTATACGGTAGCATAAATTCCTCATAATACGGATCGAAGTTCAACAAGTACTGGCAATACGTTGAATACCTATATATGCAGTGGATCTGCGGTCACTTTTTCCGTGTCATAAAACCTAATAATAAACAGTCAGACTATTCAGATGCATATGGAAGCCCACATTTACGAGTCTTCGATGAGAACTTGCTCGAATTTGAATTTGTCTTTGAAAGCGGCTTTCTTGACCGCCAAACTCTGAGAAAGTATCAGGTTACAAAACAGGAATACGGTGTATACGACATACCTTGCGGCAGTGACATTACTCGAACCACTCGAACCGATCTGTTTTGGACCAAGCTCGCCCTGTGTTTTGAAGGTTGAGAACTATCGAGTTATGCATGATGGAGAACTGTACCTCTGCAAGAGTCTTCAGAGCAGGGACGGAAGTTCGTGTTTTGTACACGACTCGGCGGTGTTTATTCGCAGGACGTTGAAGTTGGTTTGATTTCTCAGCGGGTTCGTCGTCTTCGTGTTTCGCTGAAGGAATGCATGATATCAGATTGACCCTGGAGTCATTGCTAGTGATCACAAAGGTAACTGGCTTTTTGTTGCGGCGATTTACAACCAGAGGACACAGCGAGCTCGGGAGTTGACGTTTAAAGGTAGTAAGCGTAAATCAAATTGAGCGTTCTCCATTCAGCCTGAGAACCTTGTCGGTAAAAATGAGAAGAGTCATGTACTCATGCCACATATTTCCTGGGGGTCATCATGATCTTTATTGGGCGGCTTGTACGAGGTTATGGATTGGTAGGTTCTGAAGAAGTGGATGCTGTTCGGTCATCATAATGCCGCGTGATTATTGGCCCAAAACTCACCGACACGAGGAATGAGCGCGACTCGTTCGAGTCGAATAGTAGAGATAAGAGAGAAAGAAGAAAGAGAGGTCGCAGTATTCGCGTTCGCCCAATAGACCATGGCCACGTTAAATAATATCTGATATTGTTATTGATCACAAAAATCGCCTCGACCCGAAGGTCACCGCGAACGGTGTTCCTTGCCACGCAAATATCTTTATCACAATGAAGTCCGAAATTCATACTGGCAAGCTGAGGTTGTGCGATTGTAACGACTTTCAAAGCATGAAGACGCAGACTACTAGGGGCTATTGCAGCAGGACGTTATAGAATTCGATAGTCTGTGCTGGCATCAGACAGCGGCTAGACTCAATTGGCTACGATACCACCATCTACCGAGATTAGAGAACTTCAAAATGTGCGTCTTCATTCATGGCCCTTTCTTCAGGAGACCGTACTGGAAACGGCCAGCCACAGAACGAATAAATCATTGGAGGAGGTGAAGAAGCTGAACGATTTAACATAGAAGCTTGAAATTAGATTAAATTCATGCGAAGCTAGGACTGATTTCTGAGCCTCTATGAAATGAAGTGAGAACATGAATTGAAGAAAGAAATGACATCGCACACGTCGCAGAAATAATCAATTGTCTAAAATTCTAGTGGAGACAGCGCTTTCTCGGAGTATATTTTCGAAGAATCCATTTCTTTCGATGATAGGTTGAATAGATTCGAAGCACTATAAACTGAGCTTTGGACTGGAATTTATGGCTAATGGCAAGACTAGAAAGACTAGGAAGACTGAAAAGAAAAGGTGACCAAACCTGGAATTAAATCGGGTGACTTGGTGGGTCCATGGTTATTGTTTGGCTTCTTTCACCTTCAACTTGGGCTCGTCTTTGCTTAAATCCTCCTCAAATGCTGCAGGACTTTGTAATTGTTACCAGGCCTTGAGGTACGTTGTCTAAAACCTGCAACTTGAAACTGCATTGCTATCAATTGTTCAATCAAAATAGACAACGCCGTGTAGTCCCTCGCCACTCAAACTTCTGGAGTGCATTTCAAAAGCGCGACAAATTTGCGGCTCTCCAGTAATACACATTTTCGAAATGGTAGACAATGGGTCATGCAAAAGGCGTATTTGACCAGCTCATTGAACGTCCTTTTCGCGCTCTGTCGTCATTTTTGCACGTCGAAGACATGCATGTCCAACATTATATTTGCTCGGTCGCCACAGCATAATCACCTACATGCGCTCCAGAAGTCGTATCACCTGCTTGGATTTCCGACTGAATGTACCCGGTCGTCGCTTGCGCCTGCCGATACCTTCACTGTCAGCAGCAACATACAATTCCCGAGTCGTCGTTATGCAACGCATCTTCGACTTCGTCAAATTTCCTTCTTGAAAACATATCCTATGGCACAATCGCTCTGCTTCAGCTCATGCGGTTTGCGCCGTTTCAGAACTTTCCCGCAGGTCAATCCGGATTCCATGACGCTCTTCAAGCGAGCTGGAAGTTATACATCGTTGTTGCTGGGTCGTCGGATTCAATCGGACGCCAACGGTATAATGGTCAGCGTCTTCTTTTATTCTTCTACCCAAAGGCTACAGTCATTGACAAATGTTGTTTCAAACTCTGTCATTCTAGCTTGTTCTCCACACTGTTCAAGAAAGCATCTTGATGTTTGGATGACTATGTTGTGTCAAACGCCTGTAGTATGGTCCCGCGATCTTGATCTGAGGATACCTTCGCTCTGTATTTCTCTCCTCTGAACGATGGTCGGGTATGCATTGTAAATGTTGGGAAGGCTTGCGCTCCTCATGTCGAAAGAAATACACATTCCAAGCACTTTGATTCGACATTCTTGTTAATTCCAGATGGTCAAAGAGAAACATAGGTATGTACTGAATATTGTACTTCTCCATGATGCCCACGAATGCCAAATGTTTTTTTCGTGCGATTCGGAGACGAGTCATTTTCAGTGCGGGATGGGAAAGTCACACGTTACGCGTTTATTGCCTTTTTGGGTGTGTAACTTGTCACGATCACCGCCCACCGCCGCCGCCGCCGCGCTGCGTTGACGAGCGCATGCTCTCAGCGAATATGACAAGCTCGAGAATCTAGTGTTTTTTCTTCTTTCTTCGTTCTGTATTGGATCGTTCATTCGACTTGTATCGGAAAACCGGCGCAGACACGCAAAACACTCAGCTCCTTCTTGCGATGGCTTCTCTATTGAAGCTCCCTTTGCGCAATATGAAGGTCGTGTACCCGCAGGAGCGAGACTTGAAGGTGCTGGCGCATGTAAATGTCGCTGGGGTGGCTTGGAAGTTTGACGGCGCATGGAGGCAGTCTTTGCATTCGCTCTTTGAGTGAACGCTAAGCGAGTGCTGGTGGCCTACAAGAAACAGGGCTCTTCTGTATACTTTCGAAGATATGAGCGCTGCTAAATGTCGTCGTCATGTCTTCGCAGAAGCCTGGAGGGTCGACAGAGAAGGAATGTCCATGGGATTTCAGGCGAGTTGTAGAGCTGAGAAAGCCATATTCGCGTTTGTTTCACGATCGATCATTCAGAGATTGGAAACTCTAGGGAAATGAACGTTTTTCAGCGCCAACGTCTGCTACCCTCTAAAGGGCTAACGTGGAATTGTGGAATCCAGTCAGGTGTTTGTGAACGGGAGAAGGAGGTTTAAGTTTTAGGAATCACCTATTTAACAGCATCCCATTTATGGCCACCGACCTTGCCTTTTCCACGCCGCTCTTGCTCATTTCTTGGTTCTTGCCTTTTTGCCCATCATCTCCTCTTTCACGCACAGTCTTTTCTCTCATTGTTTTCGAATCATGCCCTGCCGTCGTACAGACCGACTGAAAACACAGTACCATCCTTACCCTCGACCAGAAGAAGGGTCCACCGAATTTAACGTAAAAATTGATTTGATAAATCTTCGTTTCTTGTTGCCTTTGGACTGACAAAGCGCCCCAGGATTATGAACTAGAGCTTGTCTTTGTTGCCTGGCTTTTTCGCGAATTCGTGAGCTCAGATGAAGTTCGTATGTATAGGACAGCGCTGATTTATCCTTCTCTTTGCTAGGTCGCTGCACTTTTTGCTGAACACCCTGCTTATTGAAATTACAATTCCGACATCTCAGTTCCTGTATCATCCAATATTTCTCTGCACGCTAATTTCATGTTCACTGACCCATACTTCTCTCTCAACACAGCTTCAGCACCTAATGCTTTGAACACATGCATGAACATTCATGTCTCCGATTATCCACATCTTGCTTTCTTGAATAATGATAATTCTGCTTGAAAAGAAAGTCGGGACCTTTTCACTAAGTGCTTTTTCCCGAGACTCAAATGATTTACAGTCCTGAATCTAACTTGCTCGAGGCGACGTATCGCCCATACCACATTCATTTCCATAGATCTCGACGTTTCATATTCCACGAAAAGATGATTTGAACTCAAAAGGCTTGGGAAGCGGCGATTTGAATGTCACTGGTGCGTTTCTCCTTGCATATGCATAATTCAGCTTGTCCTGATATTTTCCTTAGTGCAAGCATGTACCATACACTTCTTGTGAAGAGCGTTGCACCTATTGTACCACCGTAATGCCATTGCTATCTGCTGCTTGGTGAGTCACTCTCATCCCATATTGGAAGTTTCCTAACAATCGGTCCCATAGTTGCTCTTGGTTTGCCATTATGCAATTCCTACTACAAAACGTCGTACCACACATTGTCCGTGGAAAGAAAATGCTTAATGAATTGTTGCGCTTTGGTAGTCCGATAAAGGTAAAGCTTGAGAACTCAAGAACCTGAAAATCAGATGGATGATCTGCATTGCGTGTGGATCAGCAAGATCTACATAATGAATTAACTCTCTAGAAAACAATCTTTTTCCTCGTCGTTGCAGGTATATCATCCCGGAAAAATGCACCATATGCACCATGTTCCTTTTTCTTGATCGTCATGGGAAATTTCTTCAAATCAGGACATGAAAATCCACTGTCGTTGAGTACACGGCTCAGTTCGCCAGCAAGCCCTCGTTCCTGATTCTCTCCAGTGAAAAACGTGATTGATTTTCCAAATTTTCCTCCTCGTCCTAATATAAGACTCATTAGTTGACAGCTTCATGAATGACAGGGAAGGGAGTGATGCACGTACCAGTCCTTCCGATACGGTGAATATAATCCTCAATAGTGAGAGGGAACGTGTAATTGATGACGGCGCCGACATTAGGTATATCTAAACCTCGAGCAGCGACGTCAGTTGCAACCAGCAACCCAGTCTTCCCAGACTTGAATTCTTCCAAAGCTTGCAGACGGTTATTTTGTGATAGATCACCGTGGAGAGCTCCCACAGAGTATCGCTCCCGTCGTAGCATGCCCTCGACACGAGACGCTTCGGCTTTGTACAGCGCGAAGATCAGGATACGAGAGTCGGCATCGGTCGATGCCTTTTTGTGACCGAGTGCGCGTAGGTGTTTAAGCAGACGTGAGCTGTGGATCAATTTGAGCATATGCAGGGGGATTCGGTGAAGATGCATACGTACTCTTTACCCCGACTATCGTCCAACACTTCAACGACCTGTTCTACGCGACTATTCGCTGTAAGGTCATCACTGCCGACTGTTACTCGCACTGGATCATTTTGGAATGTACTAGCAAGTTTACGGACAGCTTCCGGCCAAGTAGCACTAACTATAAGAGGGAAAGTGGTTAATATTATTCAGTCAAAGCGAGATGCTTGTTGAGAAACTAACACATAAGGGTCTGCCTGTCCTGTTGAGGTTTCGTTTGTGAGATGATTTTTCGAATATCGTTTTCGAATCCCTTATCAAGCATACGATCGGCCTCGTCTAGGACAAGGAAGTCAACTCTAGAATGCTATCAGTATATATCAATTCGATTATATCCGAATGACGCGGAAGCTCACCCGCTCAGATCACAAGCACCTTCGCTCATCAGGTCCAGTATTCGCCCGGGAGTACCAACGATGATTCTGGTGACTAAATTACTGTTGGTTTTGTGCAAGTTCTTCAACATCTTCAGTTGGCCCTCCTTCGGGACACCACCAAACACTGCTACGCTAGCGATACCAAACTGTTCCCCGAGCTCTTGGAGTGCCTCATGCGTTTGTAGCGCCAGTTCACGCGTAGGTGCAAGCACTAGTGTCGTTATTGTTGGACTCGATTTCGACGGTGGGGGAGGCGGAGAAAATATAAGGCGGGCTAACGCGGGAATACCGAACGCAAGGGTTTTTCCACTGCCTGTTTCCGCTATACCGACGACGTCTTTTCCCTCTAGAGCTGGAGGCCAAGTACATGCTTGGACGGGCGAAGGCTCCTTGAACTTGGCCGAGAATGTCCGAAGAGGATCAGGTATTGGGAGTTGAGAAAAATGGAGAAAAGGTGTCACAGGTGGGGACGATGAAGCGACGTGGATGGTGATATTGTGTTTGGTGAGGAAAGAAGAAATTTCTGCTGGAGAAGGCGGTGTTACTTTGGAGTCGGATGAGATATCTTCACCGATTTTTCTGTCCTTCCGTTTCTTGTCGTGTTTTTCAGACTTTCGGTCTTTTTGGTCTGCGGAATTAGCTCCTTCTTCCCTGTCTTTTTTCTCTTTCTTCTTCCTCTTCTCCTTCTTGTCATTACCATCACTGGCTAGGTCAGTGACAACCTGTCCTTCTTGAATGTCTCTCTTCTTTTTCTTCTTTTTCTTTTCTATAACTTCTAGCCCTGAACAGAACATACCTGTTCATACCGTTTGAGATATAACAATCAACGAAGATCGTACCAGGTTCTGCCTCTACATTCATCTGCACGTCCTTCCCAATTTCGGCTGCTTCCTCAAATTCGGCATGCTTGCGCTTCTTGCTCTTCTTTGGTGCTGTTTTTGCATCGTCGTCATTAGACGAGACGATCTGAGCAGGCTCTGTTGGCACGACAGACTCGGGTTCAGCGAGAGATTTACTCTTTTTTTTGCCCTTCTTGTCTTTTTTCGGCCGTTTTTCTCCCGGTGTGGATATTATATCTAGCATAGAGTAGATAAAGTATGAAATTCAAAGCTTGATGAAAACCACTCTTAAGGCGGCTTACCGTTAGGGTCTACGGCCATGATATTTAGAAGGAAAACGATAACGGCGCTTATATGACAAGCGCTTGACACTTTCATTGTTTTTTTAAGTAGGGACTGTTTCTTCCGCCACGGAGTTTTTCAACCTAGGTCTTCTCAACCTTCGTTTCGCAATCGTTAACCTTTAAAATATACATAATGTAATATCAAACCGGTTGCTCACTATGTGCTCCAAAGCGCTTATTATCCCTTCATGTAAATCTTTGCATGGTTTGAGAATTCAACCTATCACACCCGCAACTATTCGCTCTATTCCGCCTTTGGGTCTAAGTATTGGTGTTTTCTTTACCTGGACTATCTTCTGGGCCCCCTAGTTTTCGCTAGTACAACACTGCTGATGCGACCCTATAAAATTTTCAATGTTAGCGGGACTAGTCTATTGCTAAAAGCAGCCGCCTGACGTGGAATCATAGCCGATCTCATTATATTAATCCTTAACCAAGGCGACACGTATTAATACTGGCATTTGCGTGTGGGTAGTCCCTTCAGATGCCACAGACAACGATGGCAAACTCAATATTGGAGAGCGAGGGAAAAGAAAACAGGATAATCGCCACTTATCTGGTAACCATCACTACACACTTGGCGCAGCATTTCTTTTTGCGCTCTTGGTTGACGTTTTCTTACTGTTTATGCGCCAATCTAGAAGGACGATAGAAGGATATCATTCGGCTTTGTACTGTAAGAGAAAAAAACTTCCTTCCTGCATCCATGGTGCCCGGTTTGTGCTATGACCGATATTGATTCAAAAGAATATCTTAAAGCATTTCCTCAACTTCTCAAATCTCGACATCCTGGTCGCGACGCTGACAGTGATCAATCAGAATTCTGAGTCGTCAGCTTTACCGACTCATGTACTTTTGCGGCTATCAAGAGCCATCAAGCCATTGAAAGCTCTTTTCTATGCACTACTTACGGCCTTGCGACTCGGGAGCCGGAATGAGATTTATAAAAGGGAAGTGCTAGGTTTTCTGAGTACATTCAGTGTCTCCCTTCCCGCTCCGCAATGCCTGCACTTGACACAAATACCACCATCCTCGTTTCTGGAGCCAATGGTTTCCTCGCTACTTGGATCATTGATATCCTTCTTAAACGAGGTTACACCGTTCGCGCAGCCGTGCGTACCGAAGCCAAAGGACAACATCTCATGAACCAATTCAAGTCTTACGAAGAAAGAGGGAAAATTGAACTGATTACCGTTGGAGACATTGTATCGGTAAGTCTTATCTCGTATCCGAGCCTTGAGGTAGGTTTCAATTTGCAGCACATAGGAAACTGCTTTCGACATTGCTGTGAAAAATGTGGATGGAATTATCCATACCGCCTCTCCCGTGCACTTGGGGGGTGGTGAGCCAAACGGTACGTCGATTATAGTGTGATATGGTAAGAAGTTTGAATCGATTTTGGTCCTCTACTTGCAAGAAATGATCGTCCCTGCAGTCAGCGGTACTCTCGGGATACTCAAAAGTGCCATGAAATACGGGTGCGTATCTTTTGAATTTTGTGCTACGACAAGATCGCGATCATGACGAGGTCTTCAATAGAAACGCTGTAAAACGAATCATAATCACTTCGTCTTGTGCAGCAGTCAAAGAATCAGTGATAAGGCCTAATCTTGACGAGAATGATTGGAATGAACTATCGATCCTTGAATGCGAGCGGAAGGGGAAGAACGCCCACCCACTTGATATGTATTCTGCATCTAAAACTATTGCCGAAAAGCGCAAGTCATTTCCTGCTTCTTGCACTTCTAATTAATCACTACGAGCTAATAATTCACGCACAGGAGCATGGCAGTTCGTAGCAGAACACACATCCGAAATTAAATGGGACTTAGTGGTTATCACTCCTCCTTGGATATTCGGTGTAGGTCTTCGCATTCCTGTTCAATACTCAATCTCCCTGACTGACTTCTTTCTGTGTATCACAGCCCCCTCTTCATGAAGTCACCTCCGCCGAAACTCTCAACTCATCCAATATGTACTGGTACAAAGCCGTTTTTGAAGAGAATTACTTTGGTCAAAACCCGGACACAGATCCTATGCATGGGTGGATCGATATACGTGATGCCGCAGAAGCTCATGCGCGTGCATTGGAGACAGCTGCTGCAGGAGGGGAACGAATAATCGTTTGCGCTGGGTCTCCTTATGTCTGGCAGGATCTACGTGAGTACTGCTATGCTACTGAGATTCCGCTTCTATGTTGGAAACTATGTATTGACTCTGCCTTATCCAGGCGATGCATCCAAGGGCATTCAGCCCAAAGTTCACAGTGTCGGGACCATTTTCAATACGGCGAAGGAACATCGAATTCTTGGTCTTGAGTACAGGTCCATGAAAGTGATGACAGATGATATACTCGCATATGTTGCCAAGAGGGGTTGGCAGTAACTCCAGTACTGCTACCTCAACTCAAAACGCGGACAGCCCTTCGCACATGTAAACGCCTGCTGATCAATGCTGTGAAATGGCAGGCAGACTGTCTAATTCCTTCTTGTATAAATATATAGTGATTAGTGAGTCGTGCTCATGAAACAACTCTCGGGTGCCTGAGAATGAAATAATGATTAGCGTGTAAAATACAGAACTGAGTCGATGTATAAGTAGATGACAGCAGACGAGAGGGGGCGTATATTTGGTGTATGTTATGGCGCATGCTTTCTTGGAATTCATCAGCCCTATCCTACAATCCCCGCGCTCGGGTTTTAAGATGAGTGTTCGTCGGATCGGTTTATAGATCCAAATATCCACTCTCGAACAACAACGGTGGCTTCCTTTGGATCTTGGGGTACTCTAAATTCATAAAGCATTCATGAGCACCACGAGCATGGCGGAACAATGAATATGAATGAGAACCGAACGCACTGTATTTTTGGGGCCCATCTACCATCTTTCTGCACGAAGAACCGCGGCACATGCGCTTTATTACTTTCTTCAAGTTTCTTTCGTGACTCCCGTTGTGCATCTTCCACGTTGGTTTTAGCGTCGGTCGCGGCCTCCATATCCTTGGCGAGAATTGCTTGTGTAAGGTGACTCCATAATCTGGACGTCATTCTAAGTGACACCATGGAAGAAAAACGAAATTTGGCGAACGCACCTCCGCGACTCGTTTGGTTCTTGCTGATCTTCAGGCGGAACCCATTTCGGTGACACGTCTTGCCCATCCTTTACCGCGTCGAAGATTACTCGTTTAGCACCAGTCTGGAAAGTGATTATTATTGTTGTTTCTCGATCCGGGGAATACGCGTGAACACACCTTCGTATTCTTGTAATCCATAACATGACTCCAACGGCCTGACACTTCTCCGACTTCATTGTTGTTGTGTCGGATTCGACCAGATATGGCGTTGTATGTACCCGAGAAGAAACCCTGTACGGGACAGCCATGTAAGTCACAATGATCAATCCCTGAAAGATCAAAAACGTTTATGCACCTTTGTCTTGAACTCCAGGTCGCAGTTGATGCCATTTTTCTCATTCTTAGCTATGCAGGTATCACCCAACTCGAGAACCATCTTGCCGAATAATATCCCTCGGGCGTACATGTTTGGCATTGTGATAACATATTCTGCTCGAAACTCAGTTATATACAACGCGAGGCAGTATCAGCACGTACCTCCATCTTCCGGTTTACCGAGTAGCGTAATTCTGTTCTCGCCCTCCATTGTGGTACTCACGCTGTTGCCGAGGAACTTCGATTTGGGTCGAAGCTCTCCAAGAATCATAACGCGATTTTCGGGAGAGATGTAGAAGAAAGCAGATACTGGTGGATGGTGAGAGACTTGTTCGGCGATGTAAAATCCTTGAGTGCGATTAGGGTAATCGTACTGGCAGCGGAAAAACTCTCCAAGAACGGGATTGTAAGGTTTTTTAACACCCTTTGGTTTGATATGCCATCCCGCAAGGTAATATTGTAGTACTCGAAGAAATCTTTCCTCTGGATCGTCACATTGTTCGGCGCTGTGTATAGTATAGCAACGGGTATTGAATGAGGAAAGATGAGTGGATGATGGTGGTGTGAGTCGAAATAGTCCAACGGAGGAGAGAGGTAACGCACCCGAATATGAGGTCCGGATGTGACATGAAATCTGTAATTCTCTCGAGCATACTCCTTGGTTCGAGGACAAAGGTAGGAAAAGTGACACGAGAAAGGTCCATCCCAACTCTGAGGTACGATCGTCAATGCAAAAATTCATGGACAGGGCCTCAGCAACTCACCTGAGCTGAGAAATTAACGACGATATGATACTTCCTTCATTCTCATCGCTGCCGCCACAGAAGTCAGTTTTTGAAAGAAACATGATCTTGCGTAGAATAATGGGACGAACAGGATCGAGGTATCATCAGGCTCAGTGTCTGAAGGAGCCTTATCGTCCTCCGAAGCGCCTCGAGGCTTTGCATTACTGCCTGTAACATTTCGGAGATGAGAGCCGGCTTGACTGAAGAGACCCATCATGTCAGGAATATGGCCAGCACGAGGTTGTCAAAGTGTTTGTGGGACGAGGTTTTCAAATTTCAGACTGAAAGAAAACTAGTAGATGATGAAAGGTGCAGTGAAAGAATAATAACAGGAATCGATGACCAGAGGATGATGATGATGATGGAGTGTAAGTAAGGTCAGACAGGGGATTTAGCCCATTCAGCTTTTAGCCAATGCCGCTGATGTCATTGCCGCTGCCATTTCTCGGAGATTGACTCAGGCGCTGTTACAAGCTTTCCGCCAGCTTACGGCGCAGTTCAGTGAGGGATTGCGGATAAATTACAAGTTACAAGACAGGACAACGTGCCCCCACGACAGCAGCCTTTTGTTTTGTATTCAGCAAGGCTATGCGACGCCTAGCCGGACGGAGAAAAGGTGTGCAAAACGTAAATGCCTGAGTACAAAAAGGACAAAACACTTCAAAAAAATTTTGATTTCCAAGTTTACACTCAACTTTCGGATATGTCAGGAAAATAAAAAAGAGCGATAAGTATGATCTCAAGTAAGTACTGAGGCCTGAAGACAACACCCCCTTTGTCAGCATCGGCAATGTCCGTATTGTTGCCCCAAATAGTAATAGTCGGGGCCGTGTAAAATGTCGGATAGAAAGAAAAAATCAATTTGTAGTTGACGATATGCAAATCGGCAGATTACAACCCGATGAAGTCAGGATGAGTGAAGCACAAGAAGCACACCGACGACGGCGGGATGAGAGCAAATTTCACGTTACACTATCCGGATATCCGGCTAACCGAAAAACTTTGGATGATATCAGACCGAGGGCCTCCCCCATCGGAGAATATTCAATGAAATAAGGACAACGGAGAAAAACGGTGAGCAGGCTTAAAGTTCTGGATATTGCCTCGAGATTGATTCAAGAGAAATAATTAACTTCACTATAAAGGTTTGTGATCCCAGGTGAGGAGCGCTTGTAGCAGCTGGTAGCAAATGATTTGAGTTGTCAGGCCCCACAACGAGCATTCAAGAAGGTTCCTGTTACCACGACACATACATAGTCTACTCCGCTCTGGTTATTATATATTTTTTTCCTCGGCCTTTCCCCTTCTGAAAGACTTTTGTTGATATACTTTTGGCTAAGCTTGCCTTACTAAGTACTTTCATCATTCTTGAATCTTGTTTCCTGTATTCTTGTAAAAACGCTTCCACAGGAAGTACCAGCGTCGTTTGAACCACTGGTCCTATACATATTGCAAGATGTTTTAGCGGAGATATTACACTGAGGCAGAATGACACCCGAGAACTCACAAAAATATCTTTCTCTGGACACCTATTGACGGACCAGATACCTGGATAGCCAAAATCCACAAGTCGCACATTCTCCTCAGTATCAATGAGAATGTTCCCCGCATTGAAGTCGCTGATGAGTAGAAAGATCGCGAATCAGTGCTGTGTCTGTAAAACCTTAAAATATAAAAAAGAACACACGCAAAAAGGGGTTTTCCTTCGAGTAGGAAATTATATATCACGTCTTTAACTTTTGTTTCAAGTGAGTTTAGATATTCCAACCTCTTCGCCGGAGTAGGCGTGAGCTTCCACCTTGGGGTATCCAGGAGGTATACACCGTTCACTCTTTTCATGATGATGACGCCAACTGGTACCCGTTCTCCGGGCAAGGTCGTGAATCCAGCCTCTACCTCCTGTCCGAAATCCTTCAAAGCTTGAACTTCGCATGCGGCACATTGACCTTCGCGGGAGCCGTCGATTGTAACGATTTTTACAACAGAATCCTCGCGTTTCGGTAAAGTGAACAAGCCCCGGTTGCGATTTCCAATATTTTTAACGATTGATTTACGGTCAGCTATTTCAGCTGTCAAATCGTTGCCTGTTGCAAGTTAAATATTGCGAAAATGAGAGCAACATATAATTGCACGCACGCAGAAAGGTTTCCTCGTTTGTCCCATATCCGACACACCGACTCACGCCTGGAGAATAGTTGATCCAATTTGGGTGCTGTTCAATTTTGTGTCGATCTTCAAACGTTTGATGAAGGCTATGAAAACAAGACGTACATGGAGTTGCTTGTACCATTCGACAGTAAATGCTTGCTTTATACTATCTCCTCTTTTTCCCAAAGAATTTGCGTTCGAGGAGACAAGCTTTGGAGCTTGGTCCCTCCAGGCGTTGTTGCTATACTTTGATCTGTCATATGGTATGGCGCCAGCAGCAATGAACAAGGAAGCCACAGCAACGAGCTTCAGCAAGCTAGGGCGAAGATGCATTGTGGAAAGTTTTTGCGAAAGAATCGAAGCTGATGAAAGGCCAGGCGATTTCTGTCCTGCAGAAATTCTAAGCTCAAAAAAGTTCAAGAAGAAAAGAGGGAAATGGTATGGATCTTGCTCGAGCGATAGGTCCGACGCAGGCGACGGGTTCATATATCAAGGGTCGAAGCCTTGGGGGGCTGGAGGAGTCGCTGGACATTACTTATACCAGGGAATCTCTACTCGTCTTGGATACTTTGACTCCCGATAAGAAAGATTTCAACTTGAAAAGTAGAGTGTGCTTTCCAATGACCTCGAGCTCTACTTGAACTTTGACAACTTTGACCATGAACGAGGAAACTTTTCCGATTCGACTCGTGAACCACAAGGTTTGAGGGATTAAAAAAAGTTCGAAACCTCATGGGCATGTGAAAGTTGATCCATTATTGCGAGTACAAACCCTTGTTTTCGACATGCATCTTATTGATCCGTGAAGTGATCTTGTATGAAAGAGTATCAATACTTAGAGGAGGAGGTTGTTGAATTTACTGCAAGCACTCAACATTTTAGACAGCTCTAGTAGATAGAGAACACAAAAAAGTCTTCCGACACGGGGAATCGAACCCCGGGCTATCGCGCACATGAAATGAGAGGCGATAATGTTAGCCACTACACCATATCGGACTAAGAAATTGGTTCAATATATGTATCATTACAAGTGTCTATAAGACTTTGAATGTCCATTCGTTTGGCGCTTCAGATACACATAAGTACTAACGCTCCAGGTCTCCCGCTGCATTACCATAAAAATGGTCCTCCTGCGCTTTGCCCCGTCACCGACAGGGCCTTTGCATCTCGGAGGATTGCGCATGGCACTATACAACTATCTTTACGCGCGTAAATTAGGAGGAAAGTGGATTTTGAGGGTAGAAGATACGGATACCGTGTGTGTTATTGTCTTCTTGCTTACGGAGAACTGAATGAAATCTTGCGAAAGACTCGTTCAGTCCCAGGATCCGTGGAAGGCATTCAGAAGGCTCTCAGCTGGGCTGGATTAGATTATGACTTTGGTACGCGGCTGGAGAAGCTCTCACAGGTAACCTGAATGACACTTTTGTTTTCCCCTCAGGACCAGCCAGAGACGGCCCACATGGACCATATTTTCAAGTAATATCATCTCTATCTTTACACTTATTGCCATTTATAAAACTTTCCAGTCTGAACGGCGCGACTTGTATCGGTCATACGCGAACAAACTTGTAGATGTATGTGATTTAAATTTTACCCTGCGTTCGAGAGCACCAGATTCTTACTTGCTACGTAGAATGGGCAGGCATACCGATGTTTTTGCTCCGCAGATGAATTGGCAGATGTTAAAGCGCGTCTCGCTCGATCCGGGTCCAACAATACGTATGACAAGAAATGTCTTCACCTCAGCGACGAGGAAGTCGCGCGGAAGGTCAAGGCCGGGGAAAAATATGTCGTTAGGATCAATGTGCGCTACAGTCTCTTTGCCATTCAATCAGTATATTTTTGACAGTTTCCTTTGGGTTCCAGGACGGAATCGTACCTACACGTCCTCCGACGCACGACATCGTCTACGGATACGTGCGAGATGCTCATCTCTCCCTAGCTACAGACCCGGTGTTGCTGAAGAGTGATCAATTCCCTACATACCACCTTGCTTCGGTGGTAGACGATCATGAGATGGGCATAACCCATGTCCTACGAGGAGAGGTGTGTGTGCGCTTTACCGCTGTGATTATCTCTTCACTCATGTATAGCTTTTCTTTCTTGTAAGTAGGAATGGCTTCCATCACTCCCGTTGCATCTCGATCTATACACCCATCTCAACCTGACACCACCTCAATTCGCTCATATACCTATCCTACTGAATCCGGACAAGACGAAGATGTCAAAGAGGCATGGAGATGTACAGGTTGTGGATTACATGGTATTTATCTCCCTATTCCGTCTCGTCTTTCTTTCAATTTCATGTTCTAATTTTCCTTTAGCGTCGAGGTTGGGAACCACATGCCATTTTGAACTGGCTCGCTCTTGCAGGCTGGGGCGCCAAGCACGAGCCTGAGCAGCCCGCACCCTCGGAAACGTCTTCCTCGTCTTCACGATCACCGTCTCCGCACCGTCTCGAAGACGCACCTGACAGCACCCACCTTATGACGCTTTCAGAGATGATTTCTGACTTTGACCTCCCCGCTCTTACACACCGGAGCTCTATCCTCGATGTGACCAAGCTCGAATATATCAATAAACATCATTTGATGAGGACTTGGAGTAATCCAGAGGGCTTGGACGAGCTTGCAAAGAGGGTGCACGGGCTTGTGAAGGATGTGTTTAAAGCGAGGTTAGTGTCGTTTTTTTGTGTTTTGATGCGCAAGTATCGATGTCAAGGTTTTGTCGATACCAACTAGCCCATATACGACGGTGGATAATATCAAGAATGCTATAACGTTGCTAGAGGTTCGCCTTTCCCTTCTTCTATGAAAACGTATTGAACACGTATTTCTACCTCCACCAGGGCCGACTAACGAACATCCACGACATCCCTATCCACGCTCCGTACCTTTTCGTTGAACCAGACTGGACATCGGTAGAAGCTCAAAGCATGATACGGGATATTTCTGTTGAAAAACGTATGGATATCATTGATGCGTTCATAACCGTCATACAGGCCAACGGGTGGCTGACCTTCGAAGCTGCGTCTCACGAGAGCATCATGGGGACTCTACATCAGGAAAGGGAAAAACTCGGTGTACAGCTGAAGGTGTTCATGAGAGTGTTGAGGCATGCGCTGACTGGAATGAAAGTAGGTTCCTCATAACGTCTTCCTATAATCATTGTCTGGGACTCATGGCTGTCGTTTACGCGCGTATACAGGATGGACCGGCTATTATTGATATAGTTCGCGCGTTGGGGCATGAACGGACAATCACGCGGTTGCAGGCTGTGAGGGATGTGAAAGATGTCAATGATGTTGATGTTGATGCAGAGTCGAAGAAATAAAGGGTTTCGAACGTTGATCATGAGCTTGATTTGAGAAAGACCATCTGTCTGTCAAACGGTGTCTAAAGGCAAGGTCTTCATTAATAATTATCAGTAAGGCACATTTCTACTCAGGGAAAGTCAGACTCTTTAAGACCATGAAGTAAAGAGCCCAGAACATTACCAAGGAAATGAGTAGATGTGTATATGATCGTCTGCTGCCACGACTCCCCGCGTCTTAGTACTTAGACTTACTTGCGGTGAATGAAGAGTTTTTCTTATACAAAAAAGTAGTAAAGAGCGCTTCGATGAAGGGAGCAAACTACGGAAATCATAAATTATGCGATGTGCACATCTTCACTACGTGCTACATTAACTATACATTATGTTCATCATATTCGGTCTGTGTAAAGCGTCAGAATTTCATCTGCAGCTCTGACCCGACCAGTATATCGAGTCCGACAACTCTCTGCCAAATTCTCGGCCTTTCGCTTGAAACTCTCCGCCTCTACACCAGGACCTGCTACCCGTAACAGAGCTTCTGCGAATTCTGAAGCTTCAGCGTTGGGGGCACTGCGATGACTTCCCCATAACCCAATCCCGAGCCATTCAACTCGCGTAGCATAATCATAGGTGTCGTACCATACAGGAAGAACGACATGAGGAACGCCGGCTCTGCGCGATATTTTAGTCTTCGCAAACGTTCCAAGGACAGAATACAGAAACTCACGACACTGCTTCAAAGAATGAATTCGCGCCTCCATGATGCACGGAACATATCAAGTTTGGATGCTGGAGGACCGCGAAAGGCTCCGATTGGAGCCAGTGCACGACCTGAACTCGTCCTCGGATATCAACATCATTTTCAATGTATTCATCTAGGGCCCCTTGAATGTCTCCCTCAGGACTAAGTTTCCATAGAATTTGGATATTAGGGTGGTGCCGTAATAGCGGTCGAAATCCACCTGCGATCTGTCTGATTGCAGAGCAATCGTAGGTGACATGCGAGCCCAAATTGACTAGGACAGTAGGTGCTTGATCCAGCCAAGCCGCAAGTTTTGGATCGGTTTTGTGAATGGGATGTGTGGGCATAACAAGAGGTCCACATAGTCTGATGTTGTCTGGGACTGTGACCGGAAAATCGAGGTCTGGAGCAGATGGACAGAGGTATTGAATTTCCGGATCGACGAGGATGGGAGGATTAGCTTTATTATAGATTTTACGCATTTTATCAGCTTTGTGTACGGTCATGGACAGCTTGATTCCCGATATTAACATCAAGTTGATGAACATGTTGGGTATTAGCTTTGACCATGGTAGCGGGTAAGCATATCCGGAAGATAGTCTGTTGGAGTGATGTATCATACTTATCAATGAGGACTATATTACAGCGAAGATCAAAGGCACAACATACGCAGGAAACTTCCACAGGCCGGTGGCCCATGGCTGTCGGAAGCCAATAATGTCTTTCGAAGAGTTCGGTGTGATCACGAAGAATTTCAGACCAAGTTTCTTGCATACATCTTGACCAGCCCGGTGGAACCATTCAACCACAACTACCTCTGGTTCGAACTTGTGAACAATATTTTCGATTGTCGTGAGCTGTTCCATGTATTCAGACTCTGTCCAGGGAAGCAGCATGCTCGGTGCATAACGAAAGCTATGTAGAGCTTGCTTGACGCCGGGCCCATGGGGAGTATCGAGCCTGGTCATTCCAACCGCTTCGATATGTCCGCGACCAGGGAGTAGATAAAACAGGATGTCGGAATCGTGTTTGGCGTCTCGTAATTGCTGCTGCAGCTGCACGACGCGTTTTTCGAGAGGTGCGAATGAAGCAATAGCGACCTTGACACCAGGTCGTGTGGCAAGCTCGTACGCGAGAGCAAGGACAACATTTGCCTGTCCATATTCACAATTCGTAGTAAGTAAGATGCGACGAAACATGAGGGAAGGAAGAACGAAAGAGAGGAAGGAAGACAGTGAGTCAGAAGAGATGAACGGAGAGATTTTAATCATGTTTCGTAGGCGCACAGCAGGCGTACTACCTGTAGCTGTAGGCGTCACATTCTCTACTTGCAGGGTATCTTAGCTCAGTTGACCTCCGTTCCGAAATACGCGGTATTGACGATTATATTTGAGTGAGCGTCAAGTCCGCATCATCCTCTCCCGAGTCATTCGTAGATGACACACAAGGATAGACATAGATCCTATGACGGAAACCTTATACCCAATTTGATATCGGGCATCGAGGAAGGTACCAACGCAGATTCATATTCTTGCGAACTACTCGTCCAACTGGGGATGAGGGATAGATTGTGGACCCCAGACCGACTGTGGGCGACCGTCGGTGATACTATTCTATTAAGCCATGATTAGCCCTGTCCATTGAAAACGTTTCGTTGCGGAAATAATGACAATGACGAAGCATCGTTAGTGTTAGGATTGAATATGGTGAGTTGCGTCTTTCAAACAACGATCTGTGCCAACATTGAGGGTTTCGCATGTCCGCAATGGATGGATTCAGCCCCGTGCCGTTCGAAGTGAGTAATGGAGACGAGTTGGTTGAAACTTACCGATTGTGAGTCTAAACACCACGCCTTGAGGTCTCCTACGGAATTGACACTGATTGGCAGTGTGTGTGGAAAATCAAGTTATGGAATGAAGAACGAGTATCAGGAACCGACATCTCCAGGGCGATACGAAATCTTCTGAGCTCAACTCCGAGGGTGTATTTGAACGTCTAGCGCTGGCTGCCGGTGTCATTGCTATTAGTTTTTAGCAAGTACAGCAGCCGTCATAGAGCAATCACAGTAGAATCTTTGCCAGCGATTTGTTGAAGTGGAAGACATACATTGTGTTCGGCAGAATCCAGGACCCAACCAGAACTAGTCTGTCACTTCCGCGTCAGACACCTGAGAACGGTAAAATGCACCAGAGGTCAGGGTGGTGTTGTACAGCTCTCGATGCTCGGAATCAGCCCCAGTGCCACAGGAAATATACTGCGCTGGCGTTGTTACTAGATTGCGTGTGAAACCGAGGGCCATCTTCTGCATCAATAGATGTCGAAGTTCTGCGATAACAGCTTGCAATTTTGAAAGGCTTGAGCCAAATAGCGTTTGCGCCTACGCATGATCATGAGAAGGTTAGTACATAGATGGCGTTCACTTGAAGTCATTACTCGCCTGCGAGCTCACGTCCTACGAATGTCCCAATTCTAATCCGGCTCCGGGTTCTTGGACAATGCTGAAATGAATGTAAAGTCAAACCAAAGTCGAACTTGAAGTTGCACAAACACGACGACGACGAAAAGTCTTCATAAGTATTCTGTTCTCAGAAAAGAAGATAGCAGACGAGGAGTATCAGTACAGTATCTGACTCCTTGATAATAAGATGGGTGAGTCAATTCTGAATGTAATAAGCGCATGTCAACGGAACTCAATTCTTTGACCTCAACTTCTTTACCTTCCCCCTCCGACTTGAGGGCTTGTTTTTCTCCAGATAGGCTTCATATTGTTTTCCTCCCATATCATATCCACAGTCCAGCCTGATATTTCTTACCATTCACCGAAGAAAATTTTACAGAGAGTTGACTCTGATGCATTGATGTTTCAATACCCCAGTTGAAATCTCGGCTAGAAAGATCAGGAAGCAGCAGGAAGGCACCGCCGCACCTTGGTAACAAGGCATCGAACTACCTCCCCCCAAGGTCGGCGATATGCAACGATTCTCAAATCACTCCTTTTTCGGTCTTTGTATCTGATCAGGAAACCTGTCAATTTTTGCAATATCAGGTCAACCAGGTCTCTCAACCTGGTCTGATGTTTTCGAATACCTGCTAGGGACCTACAAAACGTGAGCGATAATCAACTTCGAGTCATGAATTACTGAAATTATGTGATATGTGTGCACCTTCAACATATCCAGTTAACTGCTCGATAGACAGAATGCAGGAGGCATTGTCAGACTAGCAAGAAATTTATAACCTGGTTGTGGCCCGCTCAAGATTCCCTTGTGTTTCATCCTAGGCAACTTGAATCTGATCGATCGTAATGAGCAAGAGCACATTCTCGGAATTATCTCCAGCTTGAAATATGGTCGGTCTTCCCTCAGTCTTCGTTATAAAACATCCTTGTATTTTCAAGACAAGACACTATGATTTTTGACTCGGACAAGCATTTACGATATCGAACAACAAGCCCGCAAGTCTGGAGGTAGCTGCGAGAATCGGCGTGGAACTAGATTTTTTGTTCTGTGCGCAAGTCCACACAGACCCGGAGCAACCAGAAGAGAATTCTATTTCGAAAGTTGAATATTGATCTATGAAATGCGGAGTTGATTTTTCGGCTTATGTCGGAAAGGCGCCGACCGCTGCTCTTCACTATAAATGCCAGTCTAGAGTCATTCGAGCCTCGTGAAGATTCAGATTCCCATCGGGAGAGACAGAGATATCAAGCTTCGGAGGATAAGAGTTTGTTGTGGAGGTCAGCCGTGTTTACTCAATTATCGATAAATTGCGTACTAATGGAATATCTTTTCTCCTCCTGTGTACAGGGAATTTGGTGATGATGCGGGCACACGCCAGAAGGCTTGATTTTGCACAGAAAGCAAAGGAGACGAAGCAATGTGAGTGAGTCGTATTTTTGTGCTTTTCGGAAGTGCACACGCTCATATGAAAACATCAAGGAAAGTATCTCATAAGCCACACCTTCCCAATTCGCACAGAGGAATGACTTGAATCATGCCTCTGGCTGGTATGTCTCCTTTGAAAATTCAATTCTACGAACCTCCAACCTCAGAGGCCAGCTCTTTTCAATCACAGGCCCCAGGCATGTATCTTTCCCTTCCAGTCCTGGCATTTGTGGTCTTATCCTCTGTTTTCTTGTCGGATTTCAATGCAGAGCCACCTCGAATACGCAGAGCAGGTCGCGCCTGTGATCACTGCAAGTTTATCAAAGTTCGATGCATAAAGCCAGATGAATCGACATACTGCAAAAGATGCCTCGACGATAACATAGGTATATGGTTTCTTCGCTTTTGGCCCGTTTCCTTGAAATCATCGATTGTTCTAGATTGTATCATATCTAAGCCTCGTCAACGGAAACGTCCCCCAGGCCCTAAACGAGGGGCCCAGAAAGGCAGAAAGGCATCAAATTACCCCGCCTTCAACGACGAACGTAATTGGAGTGCCAGCGATTTCGACATTGGCCATCCTGAAGCTCATGCATCTACGCGGCCAGTCGAACGATCCATGCCGGACTCGGTAGGTTGATCTTGCGCTATGTTTCTCCATCTTGAAATTTTGTAGACTACGATGTCGCTGCCGAGTCCAATTTCGACGATCGATCAAGGTCACTATGATATGGAGTATAATGTAGCCTCAATGTCATCGTATAGCTATGGGCAGAATCATAACAATCACACACAGTATGCTGAGCTGGTGCGTTTTTTCTATGTATCGCGAACTCATCTTCAAGCTCATCTATTTTTTTTTCCTTTAAAGGGCTACAGTAACATTAAATTTACTGATAGCCGGGCATTGGAAGGCAACGACAATCAACCAGAAGCATCCGATGAATATTCGTACCCTATATATCATTCTTGGGACGGTCCTGTCACCATGCATATACCAGCGCAACCCTACGCCCACAACAACAATTTCCGGCAATATTGGAATCCCTCTTACTATACAAACATTTAGCCTCGAAATTGTTGTTGTCCAACATTCGTTAAATCCCTTGCTGTTGCTAATCAGGTCTTGCTGATCTTCTTGCTATGTCTCAAGTATTGTGTCCTTTCCTGCCATATAAAAACCTATGTCTGCTTTTATTACCATGAACCTACATCCGATGTTGGATAATGATCATATTACAAGAATTTCTGGAAAACCACTCGACCACAGAATTTATTACGACGTGACAAGACGTAGATCAGAGGAGGTGTTTTGCTGATTCGAGTTCAGCAATTAGTAATCGAATTGGTGGGAGACTGAAATGGTGTTCTGGCATTGATTGTCCAATCGTCCCATAATGGGCCATAGGTAGAATCGGGGGCAGTTGGAGTTGTGGACAGTAAGGGCCATACGGAACGGGCGGAGAGAGCATTCGATTCTCGGTCATAATTGACACACGATTGGCGTATGAGTTGTTCTGGTAGAAACGGGGCTCGCTCTGATGATGGTCACCTAGAAATGAAGGCGGTTGTGTGTGCTCCTATTATTAGTTGTGCAGAGGTCAGAATTGACGGTGTACGACAAAACGAACAGCCTAACCCCGACAAGGAATCGAAGTTCGTAAGGATCTTGCTTGATGCGAAGGACATTCCGTGCATTTGTTGCTCCTCCTTCTTTCCGTGGCATGTTCAGAGCAGATCGATCAGCACGGTAGTACAGATATTGACGGTCGTACGTGCAACCTGAAAGTGAGTCAGCAATTCTGAGGTAGACTTCAGGATATGTCACTTACTCTTTCGTCCAGAGCGAGCACACAACAAGCACGATTTGCTTGAGGAATCGGTGAATTGGCATTTTCGCTTTTTCATGTGGCAAAAATCGCATGCTGGATGAAGCAATGGAATCGTTAGCTACGTTCTTGACTACTGTAGAATATCCTTAAGGAGATGATTAGACCTTTGCTACAGTATGGAGAGCGTTTTTGCGATGTTTTCTTCGTAAATGTAAAGCCTACATCAAAAGCCTCTGAAAAAAAATCGATTGGCTTTCATAGATTATCAAGGATTAAGAAATTACTTTTCTCGACAAAGACAAAACTAGAGGGTTGGATATTGTGATCTGAGATATTGTGACCTGAGTGTACTAGCGGAGGCATGAAGATTAAATATTTCAGCTATCCGAAAGCAAAAAAAAAAAGGTAAGGTGGGGAGTGGATGTCCACGCACGAGCTCTACTTCTGATTTGGGTTTGACAAATGCTTCTGAGACTCCAGAGAAAGAGGGAATTGAGAAATGTATAACGGAACATGGTCCCGAGACGGACCCTTGACCGATGACAACTCATCAAAGAGCCTGAGTACAGATTTGAGAAAGATTCAAAAGATCTTCTTGCGCGATCAAGAGATATGTGAAGGATCTTCTGCATAACTGTGCGATCCAGTACAATCTGAATGCAAGGGTTCTTTCAAGTCACGTCCGCCTCTAACTGAGGTGACACCACTATGAAGCGTTGGTCATGGACGGGAGATACGCAACTTGGTTTATTCGAGTGTCGAAGAATAGATGGCATTCAAGCAATACGCCTCGCTTTGGCACAAGCAATTGTATCTTGATTTTAGTATCCCTAGAGTTACGGAATTGGAGCGGGAGATTACACGGAAAGACATTGTATCTCATCTGGTGGGTTCAATCAAGAAGTGTACCTGTTATACCCCAAACGGAAATTTGATAACAATGTTTTTGAACTCCTACGCCTTATACCCTCTTCTAGTGAACTTTCAAGGAAAGAGGCCGAAATTAATCCTTTGCGTCACATTGGTGTTTGCGCGGATACGGACAAGGTTGAACATTGGACTGTACATAGTAAGCTGTTGAATGCAATCACAAACATGAGTTTGAATCTGTGTATAGTGTATGGTCAGCTCTATAACTTCTGATGAAATTTACCGTACAAGCACTACGACCGGCCGTGCTTCCTTCCTTCCACCTCCTCACGCTGCAAATGATAGTAACTCGACGACCCCGATTCGGATTGAATTCAAAACTCGTCGAATCACGTGTACGTGGAATTCTTCCCGCTCAACCACGCGAAATCGCGCTCAACGCAAGTCGAATTTGCCCATATCCTCAATCTACTTTGACTTTCGTTTATTGTACAAAATATTCAATTCAATCTCAGGTCATGTTTGAGCATGAAACTGGCCAGCAACAACACTCATTAATCACACCCTCCGTTTCACCACCATCTAGATCTCGCTCCTTCTCTGTCAATCCTCCTACAAATATCTTAGTTGCTGGCAAAAGGTCCTCTTTTGGCCCTGGTACTCGCTCTGTTTCTCGGTTCTCATCCACCCCCCTTTCGACAACAGATAATCCTGATATTCCTACCCTTCGGGCGCAGTCAACTTCCAGATTGCTATCTGTTTGGTCGACTTTGGCCGACCGCTACTCACTTCGCGTGGACGAGGATGATATTGTAGACATTCGGACAGGGCAGGTTGTAAAAGATCGAGGCGTGGTGCGAAGCTTAAACGGCAAATGGGATTTTGGTCGATTTTCTGCAGCGGAGGATGACGATACAAACGATCAGCCAGAAGACGACGAAGATGAAGGAAGAGAAACGGAAGAATCTGGAAATGGTCTGGACTCGTTTGCATATCTTGACCACGAACGGCAAGCTCCAACGAATCCATTCTTATCGCTGTCGAATTTAGCTAGCAGAGCCACTCATGCCATTGACCCAACCAATGACGAAGATGATGCTGCTGATCTTCGAGCATTCATGGAAGCCGAGAGACTCAGGAAAGAGGCTCAAGGCACCGTCGATGAACTGGACGATGTTTCTAGTGGAAGATTGGAAGAAGAAGAATTAGGCCTAGAGCTTGTGACAGATCTGGACACGGATGGGTTCACTACCGAAGGTGAACCTTTTTCAGAGTACGAAGTCCGGGCAGTCACCAAGGAAAATCTTACAGAACAAGTCCTCGAGCAGCCCCAGGTGGAAAAAGAGTACTCTGACGATGAGCTTGAACTTTGGAACGATTCTGACTTTGATATCATTCCGTCTTCAGACAAGATACCTGAACTCTCATCAGTCCATTCTACTCCTTCGAAATCAAAGGCCGTCTCTCACCCACATCTATTGACTCCTCCAAATTCCTTCACGTACTCTCAAAGTTACACGGACACTGTTGAACCTCTTGTTTCTTCTCCGCCTCTGTACTCGAGAAACAGGTCACGATCAAAACCAAGATCATTATCTACCAAGCCTCCATCGACCACTCCCTCAAAACCACCTACGCCTCCCCCTTCTTCGTCCATATCATCCTCTGGTCCCTTCCCTAATTCCTCAAAAATTCCGCGACTCGATCTTTCTCAGCTGTATATTATGAAGCGGGGGAGGAGTCAAAGTCGCAGTCCTTCTAAGGCTGGCCAAGAAAGTACGACTGGCATGGCTACCGCTGTAGATCCCGAGATCCCTTCTTCGTCGAGAAAATTAGATCCTGAACTGCGTCAGTCATATTCGGCAGCTCCTTCGTCTCCAACCTCCAAGAAGCTTAACCGTCATTCGTCAGGAGCCGCCGGTATTTCAACATCAAAATTTGGACAGTCAGGAAATAACAAAAGCAAGAGTAGAGTTCAGGTGGAAGAAGAAGATGAGAGTTCGTATACTACGATATCAAGAGGAAAATTGAACGCAGTTGATGTAAAAGGCAAGGGTAAGGCCAAGGAAGTCATCGATATTGACAATTTTAGCGAACATTCACTCGTCGACCCTCCTCCTTCGCCTATTCGTAAAATTTCGGCAAAAGCTAAAGGGAAGAAACGAGCGCGGTCATCAGGAGCGTCATGGACGTCAGAGGAGGAGTATTCCACGCGGGGATTGGGAGGTCATGATGTAGTAATTCAGCGGGAAAGAAAGCCCATGGGTTCTCCAACTAAGAAGGGACGATATATGGACCTTTCAGACACAGAGTCTGAATCAGATCCAATACGTCGTTCAAGTCCGCATTCATCGTCTGATATCGGTACGTTCACAATTAGTCGTGGCCTATTATCATTTGTACTCACGTATTTGATATATAGAATTTATAGATTGTGATCCACTGGTTAGCTCGTCAACGAAACTGTTTCCTCGAAGGGGTCCGCATGATGTACATCATGAACACCCGCGGCAGGATGATTCTTATCGAAAAACGCGCAGGTCTAATCCCGGAATCGAAGAAGGTATGTGTTAATCCTTGTACTACGGGCTCTTGGAGTTGTTATGTCGATAAGGATGCTCACAATCCTCGCTCACCTCAGATAAAAACGACCAGTATCGAGAAAATGAGCCTGCTCTTCCGGATTCCTCCTACAGATCTAAAAGTAAAAGTCGAGCGCCTACCCACTCTCAGCAGGATCCACCTCCAGACATAGACCGTGAAGAATTTGGCCATAATTTCGTTCCCGATGATGATCCCATGTTCGACCCATCTGCTTCAAGACATAATCGCTTCTATCGTCTACGCGACACTGTTCCCGCTGAACATACCGATCCAAAACATTCAGACCTTATACTATCGCCAACAAAGCAGGCAACTCATTTCCAGATGCACAGAGCGTTCGAAGGACGTGCAAAGGACATTATATCGAACGCTATTGAGGGCCTCTACTCACTACTAACACCGGAAGGAATGGCCGCGCTCCAAGGGCAAATGCAGGATCAACAACCAGCATCGTCTTCACATCAACATCGTATATCACATTCGTCACCTACCCGTGAAACAAATGCAATGGTGTATACCCCTCGAAGACTTTCCCGTCATCATACTGTGTCTGATTCGAGTCGTCCATTAGCCCTCAATACTGGTTCCAGTTACACGACCCCAACCTCTCACCGGGATAAATCACGTCAACAACTACAGTCTTATCCTGATCCAAAATTTTCTCGAGGAACGTTACCTCCATCCTCGCCCTACTCCGAGTCAGATAATGATGTTGAATATGGTCATGGTGAATTCGATGAAAGTGATCTTGAAGTCGACGAACGACCTCTTCTGACCACTACTTCTTCATCTCCAAAATCAAGTCATTGGTCTTCAATACGCCACCGAGAACGAAGCGGTCCCTCAAACTTTCCCGATCTGCCTAGGCCTCGTTCTCGGGCGAGTTCTATTGTCCACAAGGGCCGGTCGCGAGGCCGAAGGGTGTCGTTCAAGGAGATCGCCTCTCAAACTCAGACAAAGGCAGGAGAAACTCGAAGGACGCTATCCAGGGAGATTTCGGTGGAGGACCCGGTGCAGGAAATGCATCAGGAAAGTAGGAGAGTCGAGCGGTACAGTACGAACCTGAACCATGAGGTGAAGGTGAAGACCGAACGTAGAAAGGAGAGTGAGAGTGATGAGATGAGACGAAGAGAAGGATCTCAGTCTAGGAGAAGAAGACGCAGTGCAGATACACCTAGCCCATTAACAGGAAGAAAATCTACGCTCCGTCAGCGCCCGCCTTCAACTGTACGTGCTCCAGCAGGACCGGAATCTCCCGAGCAGGATGAGAATGGTGAGGCTGAAAGGAGGGGTCCTGGTCGGCCAAAACGGATCAAGAATGTTGGAGGGCGGCTGAGCAGAAATTGATTTTGGTTCCGCCGTTGCGGCATTGTGATATCTTGTTCAATGATATGACTAGGTATAAACGACCCTCATCGGGTGCTTCTGTCCGAGTCGTTAACGCATCTTTTTCTTTTTTTCTGTTCTCTAGTCGTACTGCTTGATCTGTTGAACTCTGTATACGGTCCTGTCATGTAATATAGTGAGAAGTTGACTCTCACGAACCGAGGCAATGCTCATTTTCTAATAGCGTTCTACAAAACAGGCTACTCGTCTCTACAACGCTGATGCTAGAACCGCCGGTACTTCCATCTCATGCCTCAACTTATCTTCAATAACGTCCTTTTTTCAAATCTATGCAGTTAAGTCAAAAATATCTAGACTCGAGCCAGCAGCTTTGGTGTTGACATCTTGATAACAGTTGATCAAAGAACGCCTGCATCTGCTGGAGAAGCAGAAGCGGTTCCATACATCTCGTCTCTGCAGTAAAGAGTGGTTCAAGTCTGAAAGATATCGAAATCTTGTGAAACCTAGTGTTTGAGGTCTGGTTGTGGAGTAGGTCTGGTTGTGGAGTAAAATCGACAATAGAATAGTCGCGATATGACTTTCTTCCTGGTAAGTGTTCCACCCTCTGCCATCTTCACGGTTATTTTTCTAGCTCCCTCTCCTTCAGCTTTCTTTTCCAAGAAACTTTAGGAACTCATGCTTTGTGCCTGGTGGACGGCATACATTTGCCGGACATCGCTGCCAGCCTTTAATTAAGTGTACACCATTCTCGAAAGTTTGATACTTCTCATCCTCATTCACACGCACCCTCAGAAAACAAACAAATCATATAACCTAATAATACCTATTTTACAACGCCAATGCTAACGCTGCTGACACCTCCATTTCATGCCTTAACTGACCTTCAATGACTACAGGTGCATCTTTATTCGTGTACACACGGAAACCCAAGAAGATTGAGTTCTCTTCTGATACGTCCAGCACATCTCGCTTGGGATCTGGCTCAGGTGCTGAATCAACGGTGACTGTCACCGGAGGGACACTGGGAACCGTGATGACGGCTTCCTGACCTGGTTCAATAACACTGTTTGGCCTATCGGCATCAGTCGGAGCCTCCGTTACAACTTCCTTGGTTTCTGAAACTTCATTGCCGTTGGCCGATTTCTTTGTGACGGTGATTATTTTTTGTACGATCGTCGTCGTAGTGGTGGTCGTGGTCCCATCTTTTTCTGCCTTAACAATAGTTACATTGTCATCTTCGGCCTTTTTCTTTACTTCTTCTTCAGCTTTCTTCGCCTCATCTTCAGTCTTCTTTGCTTCTTCAGCCTTGTGTTTGGCCTCTTCGACCTCTTTAGCTTTTGCTGCTTCGTCTTCTTCCTTTTTCTTAGCTTCAGCAATGGCAAGGGCCTTCTTTTCGAGTTCGGACAAGTCTTGTCCGGCGAGAATGCTTAGGGGTAGAGGCAGTAGGCCCGTATCAGATCTACAAAATTCACAAGGTTATTATGCCTTTAGTTCAGAAATCTTAGAGGAACCTACTCGGACTTGAAATCTAAGAACGTACGACTCAGTCAAAACTCAAGTGCAAATGAGTAGACTTACTGGCAGCGATGGACTGGGCCTTAGTTCGCTCGGACAACACTCTGGCATAGATTCGTTGATCCCAAACGCTTTTTTGAGTTTCAATGTAGTCCTAGAATGCCCAAATGTTAATTGAAAGTGACATGTGAACAGAGAAACAAATGTACCGATGCACGACTAGGAAAGCGGTTATGTCGATCCAGTCTTACCTGGAATAACGCAGCTATTTAGTAGATTAAATGAAACCGTTGCAACAAAGATCCCACATGAACAACATAATCTCCCGCATCAAGGTTCAACTCAAGGTTCACACTACGGCACCAGAGCCTCGATACAGCAGAATGCGCTAGATGCTCCTTTTCTCCTTTCTTGAACACAACAAAGTCAAATGTCCAGTACCAGCGGCCAGATATCTCCTCAAAGAACCGAGTGTCAAGTTCGGAAAGAAGTATCATGGCCCGGGAAGCTTTTGGAAGAGAGAAAGTAACTGAACAGATGATTGTTGTGAATCAAGCAACAAAGGTCATTCGAAATAGGGCTCACAAGACACATCCCCAAAAGTCCACGCAGTAGGAAGGGGTTTTGCAGTTACATGCAGCCATTGGAAGGACATAACCCAAGAAGAATCGAAAAGCAGCGTGCGGTCAAGCATTTGCCAGCTCTCAAGGAAGTCTTTATCTAAGGAATATGTAGATGTGAGCCAAACTCGATCGTCATAATCATAGCACTCACATTCCATGACAAACTGCCCATCATCGCCGAATGAATGTCCTATGTCCGGTAGGACATCTAGCCATTCCTTTGTCCACTCTTTAGACCCATCTGACCAAGGTCCGGTCCACTCTGACTTTCCCCAAGGATTGCGCACGACCACAAAACGTTTTCCTTTAACTTCGACTGCCCGTAATACGGAATACGCGTGATTCCCTATGAGACCGCTGATGTTTGCATCGTAGTTTCCACTGCGAGCAGTGTTGAGGCTTTGGTAGGAACAACCAAATAGTCGGTCTTGATTGGCTTTGAGAAGTTCTTCGTTCCAGAAACGGTCGATGTCAAGAATGTCCTGAAAAAGTCAAGTTTAATGATGTAACCACTGTGGCATGTATGATCGCCCACATTGGAGGGAATGAACGTCGAGACACCGCTACAGAATATAAGCTTTGGATAGGCAGCATTGTCACGAAAATTTACCCTGTCAGATCCTCGATGGCTTCGCATGCCTCACCACCAGACAGTGCTGCATAGCTTCCGTGAAGTTTGGCATAAGCCTTCTCAATAAGTGGGACCCAGGTCTCGCCTGGGGTTCCGGATCTAGCAAAATACAGGCCTTTTCCACCTTTCCGAGCGGTAGCATTGTATACTTCTTTGTTCTGGTGATAGAGGGTTTTCTCTGTAAAACTGAGTTCTTCATATTTTGGAATTGAGGTGTACAAAAAGCTAGTGGGATATTTATTGATGACTTGATAGAGCGCGATCAGTCGGAGCAGCTTACTCGTCAATAATGACTGTCACCCAGCTAGCATCGCGGAAGAAGATATAGCCATATACGCCAATCTCTTCATCTTTCTGAAGGTACGACATCACCATCAACATAAGTTTGACTTCAAAAACACACTTACAGCAACGCAGAACTTCTCCACAAGCCCTTCCGCTGTCGCCATTGTTGCCAACGCAGATACGAACCAGCAATCCCCAATGGCGCCTTGCACGATATCGTTCGAACTTGCGCCATCTACAAAATATTGAGGCTTATCAAATATCTGGGTGACGCGTTGGACATCAGAGGGTGTATAATTTATTGTAGACCCTTGTCCCAAGAGACCGTGGAGGCAACACTCGCGGTCATTCTCGAGATCAAATTCGGTGTCTCTGTATGTCAAAGCATTGATACCTTGTCAAACGCACACATACACGGTTCAACCTTACCTGTGTTTGCGATTCATCATCCTACAATCTTTGGAGATTTTCGCAACCTTCGCTTTACATTCTTCCAATGCTTTGTCCAGTTCGGCTGTCACCAGAAGCCCAGCCTTTTCGGCTTGCTGAACGAATGAGGACTGAGTAGTCGCAGGCGCAGCTTTAGTGGGCTCTTTGAAGATGTTGAAAATAGACATATTGTGAGCTGGTACGTAGTAAATGAGAGGGTTTCAAGGTTGGCGTCTCATGCCTCATCTACACGGGCTTTTTATAAGTATCGCGAATGTGAGCGTAGCGCTCTACGAACAAGATCAGAGCGCCGCTAGTGGGTAGTGTACCTTTCTTGATGTCAAGGTTCCAGTATTTGGCCGTTTGATCAGAAAAAGAAATGCTGGTGATCTTCGACTGTGGAAGTTAGTTCTCTTCACAAACGCCTGGATGTGAATCGGTAGCTGTAGCCTATCGCGAATGTGAGCGTAGCGCTCTACGAACAAGATCAGAGCGGCGTTAGTGGGTAATGTATTGATCATCATGGGTTACCGTCTTTTGAAACATTGAAATTGTTTCATGTCTACTGATGTTCAGTACGTTCAGAAGCGAAGTGCTCGGATTGAGCCATCTGCGACTGAACATTAGGCACTTGAAATTCCTGGTCGATACTTTTCAGTATAGAGTTGAATCTAGCACATTGGACGGACTCACACCAGTAATAGAATACCATGATACCATATGGCACCAAGTACACACCTCGTCGAGACGTCTGAGTATAGAGTTGAATCTAGCACATTGGACGGACTCACACCAGTAATAGAATACCATGATACCATACTATGGCACCAAGTACACACCTCGTCGAGACGTCTGAGTATAGAGTTGAATCTAGCACATTGGACGGATTCACATCAGTAATAGAATATTCATAAACCAGGAGGATATATTCTCATCTATTCTTGTGTTAGCATGCAGAAGCTCAACGGTGAGACCGAGACGGATCTCGACTAAATCGAAAACAGCTACCAATTCAGATCCGACACAAGTGTATAGGTGCGACCCCAAAAAATTGAGACTACAATGATGGAGACAGGGAGAAAGAAGGTTCAGAGATGAGTCAGATTTACGCAACAGTAGAAGCCTGAGAAGAAGGATGAAGCGGACGAGTAACAACTCCAGAAAAATTCCAATAGAAAAGAACAAATCCTCAGCCCCACAGCTCTCAAGCTCAGATACCTGCGTAGGTACGTTAGTCACACGAATGATAAAGGTGATAGCCTGACTAGCCGCTTGTAATGGTGGTTCAGGAAGGTTTCTGTTCTATTAGTAGTTCACGAGAGAGTTTCGTTGAAATTCGTTCATCACCTCGTCACTCTCACTGAACAATTCTCACTATGTATTTTGTAACTGGGACCAGCTGATGTATAGGTAGCCCTGTGAAAACGTCAGCATCAAGTTCTTGAATCTCCATCTTGCGCTACAATTAGTGGTTCAACCTTCTTTGACAAGCCATCTTCCCAAATCCGAGAAATCAGAAACCTTGCGACAGCAGCACCGTTGGAGCGATCTATCCTCCTAGGTGGGCTTCTAATCTTATGCAGGGATGCCTTATAATTGTCACTCTTTCTCAGCTTATCAAGTGAGTAGATTCAACGGATGTCTAATATAAACTCAGAAACAGCCAGCCGGGGTGTCAAGTCGCCATTTGTCACAGGGCTTTCGAACCAGTCGGCGGCGTTTATCTTTGTTTAATACATCTTCCTCCTATTGAGCAATCTCCACTCGGGTCAGCCTATTGAACAATCTCCACTCAGGTCAGCTATAAAAGAGCACCCTCAATGATGGTCCATGAGCCCCCATTCATCCAGTATGGAATTTATATCTGCCTTAGCTTACAACGGACATGGTCTGCTTGATTTTGTCATTGTTTTGACATTACACTCCGCAGGATTGAATATATTGAGGCCGTGATTATGGCAGGAAATTGATTTGTAAAAAAGAAAACTTTCCGCCATAAATCCCCATTGATAAAGAGTAAAGATTCCGCCTGAAAAAGAAAAAGAAAAAGAATATCTATTCCATATTTAATCCCGGCCGGAAAATATCCCGAAATCTAATCAGCATCCCCCTGGGGAAAAAGGGTCAATTCCCCTTGGTAAATTGTCCCAATCCCGCCCGAAAAAGAAACAGAAAACAATGAACTTTAACGCCGGGAAAACAGGGTCTTTTCCACATGGTAAAGGTCTTGTAAACTTTGACTTTTCCCAATCGAAATCTTTGTAAAATTCCATACCCGACCACGCGGTACCCATTTACTGCCGGTTACTGCCCTGTAATTGACCAGTTACTGGGTCCGGCAGGGTCTGTGCTACGTAGACGCTCAAGCTCAAGAGCCACAGGAGAGAGACGTTCCAGGACTGAGCCCCAAGCGCGGATTCGCATGATGCTCCAGTACTAAGACCCGAACGTCGTAGTTGTCTCGTTTTTGGCGCTAAAGTGCATTATTAAGCAAGATCATAAGGAAGTGCTTTGTAATCATTCAGAGTGGCAACTTCACTTCTTCACTTCCATGTATGCTCCGGGCTCAGTCCTGGAACCGTCTCTCTCCTGTGGCTCTTGAGCTTGAGCGTCTACGTAGCACAGACCCTGCCGGACCCAGTAACTGGTCAATTACAGGGCAGTAACCGGCAGTAAATGGGTACCGCGTGGTCGGGTATGGAATTTTACAAAGATTTCGATCGGGAAAAGTCAAAGTTTACAAGACCTTTACCATGTGGAAAAGACCCTGTTTTCCCGGTGTTAAAGTTCATTGTTTTCTGTTCCTTTTTCGGGCGGGATTGGGACAATTTACCAAGGGGAATTGACCCTTTTTCCCCAGGGGGATGCTGATTAGATTTCGGGATATTTTCCGGCTGGGATTAAATATGGAATAGATATTCTTTTTCTTTTTCTTTTTCAGGCGGAATCTTTACTCTTTATCAATGTGTTATATGTATGCGGATCGTGGTAAGTCCGCGATCCCGCGATCCAATCCCCGTGGTTGCGGAGTATAACTCCGCGAGCGAATCACCCGTTATCTCTCCGGATCAAAATCCGATCCGTACTATACCTTTTATATCCATTCCTTTGTTGTTCCTCATGTCGAGATAGTACATACGCGACCCTTACATAGAGTATGTATAAAGTCTTGATGTAGAATAGGTAGTCCCCAGCTTGAATATCGACTTAGATCTGCCCCTCATCTCGTATCAAGGATGTTGTAAACGTCCTCGATGCATACTCAACACTGTTCCAACGATCGCGGGAGCAATGTCCACGATCCGGAGCTTCTACCCTTTCCATTGGACACTCGACGTGTTGAGGGCACTACCAATAGTAGTGTCGAGGTCCAATTACCCTCCCCTTCACTCCATGAACCGTTCCTCTCATCTGCGAGGGAATGATCCCCTCGTATGACCGTCAATCTCCGCGATCCTATCGCGGGAGTTTCCGCGGTTCCGGAGTCGCATGATCTTAACACAATGGGGATTTACGGCGGAAAGTTTTCTTTTTACAAATCAATTTCCTGCCATAATCACGGCCTCAATATATTCAATCCTGCGGAGTGTTATCTTCTATTCTTCTCATCTGCTACTATCGCAATTTTGAATCAAGGCAGAAACTTCCTCTACCTCCTGGTCCGAAGAAATTACCTTTCATTGGGAACAACCTTGTATGTCATGCCTTGTTTTTTGTTTATGCTCCGTTGACCTGCTCTGTCATTTGCAGGACATGCCCAGAACAGATCAACATATCACATTTGCTCGATGGGCAAAAGAGTTTGGTTAGGCTAGCGGCAAATGCACATCCCACAATGGCAGTGTTATTGATTGACAAATTTTAGGTTCTGATATCCTCCACCTGAAGATTTCAGGAGAGAACTATATAGTGTTGAACTCGTATGAAATGGCTATGGACTTGCTGGATAAAAGATCTAGTATTTATTCAGGCCGGTGGGGATTTTCCAGTTCACTTTATCTATTTCTCAAGTGGAAGCTGATTGTGTTAAATTTACAGGCCACATGTCACAATGCTACAGGATCTGTGAGTTGATGAGCCAGTTGCAATTATCTGTAATTGTAACTCATTCAAGCTCATTTTAAACAGTATAGGGTATGTCACTTCAATTCTCATGTAATCTAATTATTTTACTAATGTGTCACACAGCTGGAAGGGTGATCTTGTCTACCTGCCATATGGTAATGAAATGAAATTGCACAGAAAGCTCTTTCATCAAGGTGGGCTTTAGTCCTTGGTGATGCCAGCCCCCTTGAAACTCATTTTGAACTCTATGACCTCATAGAATTTCACCCAACTGATTCTTCCTTATATCGACCACATCACAAGTGTCGCGATGTAGGCAGAAGCGACAATGGGGAAGCGATCTGAGCACAGGCACAAGCACAATCCGAGTGTGAGTAACGCTCAACACACAAGGACTAAAGAGATATGTGATCTCAACAACAGTGATAGCACAAAGGGCCAATCACAAGGGTCAGTCAAGGCAAACTAGTTCCCAAAGACCAAGTCAATATTGAGTGTAAACGAAGATACAAACACGAACCTAGTTCCCAAAGACCAAGAGGTCGAGATAGGGAACTGGTAGCTGTCTACTGTACTATATATATGAGTCTGAAACAATAGGAACCAGGGTAAGGGACAAGGGTAAAAGAACAAGGAACAAAGAACAAGAGCGCGAGAGTGAAATAGTGAAGAGCGAATGAGGAATAAGGAAAGAACAATAAACTAATGACAGCGCGAGAGTGAGTGGTCAGATGAACGATGAGTAATGAACACGGTCATGTGGTTACTAGAGCATGTGAAAATGAAAGAAAGAAAATGATGTAAGTACTTGGTTGTCACGACAACAAGAAAGCCTTAAGGCTTTTCTTGAACAATCTAATTGATACACCAGAGGAGTGGCTTGGACATATTCAGCAGTAAGTATTTTGACTCTGTTCAAATTCTCCTGTGGTTTTCTTTCCCTTGCTTTCTTGGAAGTCAGCCATGATGCTACATTGGGATTTTTTGAATTGATGCATGATGAAACTCAATTTGATTTATAGGATGACACGTTCCATTATTCTTGGAATAGCCTATGGGATAGATGCCCTACCAAAGGATGATCCAAGTATTGCTGCAGCTGAGAGAATGTTCTCTGTCCTCAATATTGCTGGCATACCTGGCTCATTTCTTGTAGTCAGTTACACCAAAATCATCTTTGACATATACAATGGTACTGATCCAAGCTAGGACATATTTCCTATCCTCAGATATGTTCCCTCCTGGTTCCCAGGTGCATCATTCAAACAAAAAGCACAAAAATGGTATGGAATTCGCAATGCAACAATTACACCTCCTTTTCTACAGGTGAAGCAGGCAATGGTGAGGTTCTTACTTTTGGGTTATTGGTATCTATTGTTCCTGTATGATGTGGCTGATATCATATAATATGTCCACTAGGCCACTGGGACTGCTGGAGATTCCTTCAGCCTTCGATGTTTGACAAATGCACAAAATCCTCATCCTCACCCTGACCAACTCTCAGAGGAAGAAGAGAGGATTAAGCAGACTGCAGGGACATTGTATGAAGGTATGAGTAGCTTGTATATATAAATGCTTCTTTAGATTTTTACTATATTCATTATATCAGGTGGTGCAGACACTGGAATCACCTCTCTTCAGACATTTGTCCTTGCAATGATGTGTTTCCCGGATGTGCAACAAGAAGCTCAAGAGGAATTAGATCGTGTTATTGGTATAGAGCAGCTGCCAGATTATGATGACCTTGATAACCAGGACTCCTTGCCTTATTTATGGGCTGTTATCTATGAATGCTTCAGGTAAGCATAACCACTTTCTAAATTCATATCTCTCATTGATCAACTTTTGATTAGATGGCAGGCCATTGTTCCATTAGGCAAGGACTACCCTTCAGAGGTTTGAGAATGACTTTCTTGACTAACTGTGATTATTGTTTAGCCATTCCTCACAAAAGTGATGAAGAAGATACTTATCAAGGTTACTACATTCCAAAGGGTTCAATAGTAATACCCAATGTATGGTATGCTAGTTTCACTCATTTTTGTTTGAAACCATTCTCTTATATGTACTATAGGGCAATGCTCCGGGATGAAAGAACATATGGTCCTACTGCCCACACATTTGACCCCAAACGCTGGCTTCTTCAAATACAATCAAATAACAACAAAGTGGAAATCCAAGGTAGATGGAAGCTCAATCCTAACATGCATGATCCATTATCAGCAACTTTTGGTTTTGGGAGAAGGCAAGTGTTACCAGCTAACTTATTACAAGCTTCCCTAGCTATTATTCATAGTCTATTTCATAACTGATATTTCTGGAACCCAGGGCATGCCCGGGGAAACACATGGGACTCTCAGCATTCAAAATGAATGTGGCCTCACTTTTGCATTCTTTCAACATTACTCCTTCCCTGGGTAAAGATGGGAATCTCTCTCCTGCCAAGGTTCAATATATATCTGGCATGCTCAAGTGTGTGTTATTTTTCACATTTTTTTTTGAAACATCATTTGACATGTTTTCACTAGTACTCCTGCACCTTTTGAATGCAGCATCAAGCCTCGTTCTGAGAAACATGTTGCCCTTGTACAGCAGGTATTGTTGGAAGATTGAGATTGAGATTGTATCCTTTGCTTCTGTCAAAGCTATAGCCTAAGTAAGTACACGAAGACCCTCAGAACAAGTATAGGTTCTCTGCTACCTATTGCCTAAGTAAGTACACGAAGACCTAGGTAGTCAATGTGATAAGTATCATAGATAATGAATCAAAGGAAAGAGACGTACCCTCAGAACAAGTATAGGTTCTGAGGGCCGTCGATTGAAATATATCAGTTTATAAGTGCGAACTGTGAAGGAAAATTGCTCGGGGCTATGACTCGAGCCCTACACCCTGAAACCCGCCCATGAAACATACTCATTGGGCTGTTCAGCGGAAGCAAACCAGAAGTCCATCCTCCCGGAGTCTTGGACCTCAGAATGCCAATACGTTCACCCGACGTTACTTCTGACAGCTTCAGGTTATAATGAAGGGACTGGTGTTTATGATTTGATTTGTTAAAATGTACTTGCAAAACCCCCCCCCCCCCTCCCCCCCTCTATATATCTACATGGTCTTTTGCTCAAATTGAAGCTTATGGTAGCTTTACATGTCCTGAAGAAGATGAGGGATAGCTATCATAGTCGAGATGCTGGTACTGTGGTACTGTGTGGGAACCCTAGAACTTGAAGTAAGTACTGTATGTATTTCAAGAATCAAATGGTTAGAGGTGATGATGGAAAATCGAAAATTTTTTCATGCTTATCAAGTATCATTCAAGTATCGTTATACATATGCTGTATGCTGAAGGGAAGGGGAACTGACCGTGCACAAGCCAGTGAGCCCATTTGCCCCATTTGCTACAAAAAAACAAAAAAAAAAACATTTTTCATTTTTCATTTTTCATTTTTCATTTTTCATTTCGGATTCTTTGGGGGGTCAGGTTGACTTGGGGAAAGTAAAAAGTAAAAAGTAAAAAAGTAAAAGTAAAGAATGTTACATACGGTATGTATGATTGAGGGGTGATTATTTTGACGCGAAAGGGGATTAAGGGATTAAGGCGGATTGAGGTGGATTGAGTACTGAGTGATGAATGACTTTCTCATTTCTCATTTCTCGTATCTCATTTCGACGTCGAAAGAAACAGTACGACTATATTACACAATTACAAAAACAAAAACCACCCACCATCCCTCCCCCTCCCTCCCTCCCCCTCTCCCCTCCCTTCCTCCCCCCATCCCATTCCCCTATTAACCTCTCAACTCTCAACCCTCCCCTTATCAATGCTCCACCTCCTCCCACCTCCTCCCAACCGTCCTCGCCAAATCCTCCTGCGTGACCTGTTTCCCGGAGGAAAAATACCCACTGGCGATCTTTGCGTCGATTTCGACTTGGGAGTCAGGGGGGATGAGGTATGAGGGGATGTCGTATCTGGGAAAAAGGAGGGGGAAGGGGGAAGGGGGAGTTAGAGATGGGATTAGAGAAGAAGGGAAGGGAAGGGGAACGGAAGGGGAAAGAAGAAGAGAAAGGGAGAGAAGAAGAGAAGTCAAAACACACACACCTCTTCCTAACCTCAATCCCACTCCCCACAATCGCATCGTACTTCATATCACTCATACTAACCAAATTATCCACCTTTGTGATTCCCAACCAATGCAGCACGTCCGGCATGAGAGCTTGAAACCTCATATCTTTCACCCCCGCAACGAGTTCGGTGGAGGAGAAGTAGCGCGAGGCAGAGTCACCGGTACGTTTGCGGAGGTTGTATACGAGGTATTTGGTTACTTCGCCTAGGGCTCGGCCTTCTTTGCGGAAGTAGATGACGACGCCTACGCCGGGTTGGGGTTGTGGGGAAGGGGAGGTGAGTTGGTCTGGGTGTTTACCTTGTGCGGTGCGGATGGATTCTTCAATAGCGTATACCAGATACGGTTTACAAGTGCATATATCCGATCCAAACACATCTGAACCATTACACTCATCATGAACACGAAGCGTGAGTGTTTTCGACGGATCTCGAAGATACGCGGGGTTCCCGAATACATACACCGTCAACCCCCCGATAGGTGGAAGGAATACTTTGATATCAGGTCTTGTGATAAGCTCTGGGTACATCCCACCTGTGTCTTCGAATAATGCTCTGCGGAGTAGGGATTCGGAGATTCCGAAACGTTGGGCTACGCCTGGGAGGTACCAGATGGGGTCTACGGCTGCTTTGGAGACGTTCACTTCGACTCCGGGGTCGATTCCTTGGACTAGACTCCCATCGTCCATACGTAATGGCTCACTAGCCATCACGATCTTCCCATCGACAACGAGCTCACCTCGTTTGACCGACTCGTCGATTTCTTTAAGCTTGATATGAGCTTTCGTTATCGATATCGAAGGACGGATGTCTAACCCTAACCCTCCGTTCTCTTTATCCCTCATCTCTTTTTCGAATACGACGGGGACTAGATGACCCCAAGGATCCAAACTGACGATTTTAGACCAACTGGGGCATGGGACACCTAGTGCCTCTACAGCTGGTTCGGTTTTCGTGTAATCGGGTTTGTAGCGGGGGTCGAGGGTACCGAGGGCGATGGAGAGGGCGCGGTAGATGGAGTAACTACCGGAGTGAGCACCGATGGCGTTTCGGAAGGGGAGGGTGGAGGGGAGACGGGAGCAGATGATTGGGCCTCGGAGGGAAGAGGTTGGGGAACCCCAGGTTAGGGGATAGGGAGATATGGAGTGTTGAGAGGGGTAGGTGGTTAGCAGGACTCGGCCTGGGTACAGTGTTTTTTCTTTTTCTTTTTCTTTTTCTGCTTCTTTCACAGGGACGGGGATAGGGATAGGGACTTGTTGTGTTGGAGTAGGAGTAGTTAATGATTCGATCTATGAATCCCATTAACAACCCAGAAGAAATCTAGTATTCATGAACACACCTTTGCTTCCAAAACTCCTTGATTGATCTGTAACGATTCCAACTTTGTTAGTATTTGTTCGAGCACGGTGTTTTCTACTTGGGTTGTGGAGCTTGTTGAGCTCATTGTGTTCTGTGAGCTCGTTGTGTTCTTTGAGATCGTTGAGTGATCGACGAAGGAGAGAAGAGGAAAGAGAAAGGGAAGAAGGGTTTCAGATGAACTCTTATACACTCAAACACGCTGCGCCCGCAAGGCTTTCGGCTCTCGGGTCGCGGCCCGACGGATAACGGATGACGGGAGAGATATCCAACTCGGGATCGGAACTCGGGATCCTTCACTTTTTTCAAACATTTTGCTCGACGTTCTCGATAGCGTTCAAACGTATGTATCTGTTTTGGGTCCGCATCCCCGGAGTATTGCACTGGATAAACGAATTGCGTGATCGTGGCTGATAGCATTCCCATTCCATTCTCTCGCTATTCCGTTGACAAGACGCACCCCGGGAACCAGTAGTACGGGATGTATTTGAGGATAGGAAAATTCAAAAAACATCCCTGAATCCTGATAGAGAAAAACAAGTAAACAAAGAAGAAGAATATAGTTACTAGTAACAGGGGGGTTTATGGAGACATATATCGATCGGTTTACTGTAATTGACATAAAATAGAGAGTAATTACCACGAGGAAAGCGTTAGGAATCCCAGCGATGTTCAGTACCTTGATCATCTTCTCGGCCGCGGCGAGGTTTGGCCAATCGTTCTTGGGCTGAGCGTGAATTCCGTATGCTACGGCGATGATGACGGTGCATAACGGTGGTTACCGACACAGGTGGATGCAAAGAAAGGACTCAAGAGGGGAGGAAGAAATTCTTACTAGGACTCGTTGAAAAGGGTTTAGACTCACTGCGTAATATGCGCAAGTCATTCACCCTGTTCAGCAACCTTACTAATGCTTTCTTCTCGTCTGGACGGTGTAATATAGAATTCAGCGCAGACTCTGAAATAACAGTTACAAATGTGCTTCATCATACCGTTGTCTAAATCCAAATGCGATGATGTTGTTGTTGTTGACGTTAGTGTTAGTGAAATCGAGGTGACGTTTGTGCATGAATTTAAGTCATTCATAATATTCTGGAGACATACTGTATCTGATGCAGGACTGAAGATGAGCTTGTAGTACCGAGATAACTGACGATACCCATTAGGCTGCTGATAGCTTCCATCATTTTAGTGTTTCCGATTCATTCTGTACTTAGCGCTAGAGCGGCAATGGTTGAGGTATCCATACCCTTTTTTTTTGGTAGTGCAACGATAAGTATAAAGGTCTATCGACGTGAAAGGGAAATTTGAGCCAGAATCATCAGGAAAACCTTGAGACGCTGATTATGCTAAATCTCATTAGAATAGGTGTAGATAGTGTAAAATAGGACATAATATTATGGTTTGACAGTTTGGCGAAATACAACATCAATGTGACACCTTGCTTATAGCAGCTGTCTAATTTTGTCTAATTTTCACCGATTAATTGGATATATCTCCCTCATGTTACATATATTTTGGTTAATATGTGTCGATATGTTGAACAATTCTGACTTCAATGTATAGCGCTTGAGTATGATAGCGATCGTATTACAGCGAAATGACCAAGATATAAAAAATTTTACAGCCTCGCTGGCGCATTACTACAAGCCTATCCATCCATTCCATCGAAATCAAGTTCAGGCATCTTGTCAGCGGTGGCCTTGATATTGCTACCTTCACCTCTGGAATCATCATGAGCTGCGTGTCATTAAGTGGAGTCGTTGAAAATTACTTACATGCGTGCTTCACGATATAGCCAGGACATCAGTGCATGGTATTTGAGCTTTCCTGACCCGTCTTCCTTGTGGATCTTTGATTGGATGAGGCTCATATGAAGGTCATATTCATCACTGAACTCGGCCGACACGAAATCTTGAGTCATGCGTTGATCAAAACCTTCACTCCATTCCTTGAGCGCTGCAAAAATCTAAATACAAACATATGACTAACGACACAGAATCAGAAGAGCTCGAGTACATACCGCAACAACGACCATACCTAACATCGCCCGTGGAATCTCTTTCGAATCGTCGGAGTTGACAGAAGATGAAAACGTTTCATGGAAGCGGCGACCGAGGGATTTGTGACCAGAGAAGAAATACTTGCGCATGACTGCAACGATAGCAGGGTGTCGATACGGCTCACTAGTACATATAGAGCTCGATTCAGCCATCTATGACGTGTGAGTAAGAGATAAGAGAATGAGATGCAATACACACATTTGTCCGAGGAAAAATGAAATTCATTCTGCTTAGGAGGTTTGCAACGAAGCTCTTGCGGGCATTGTTTTCGACGGGGATCTGATGAATACCATACATCGATGGCACCAGCTCTTGAGCAGCATCTTTGACTTTGCCACGCATGTGTCCCACTCGACCAGTAACCTATGAATTAAGCTAAGCATCTCGAATATAGATAGAAATACTGACACACATAAGTGATAAGATGCCGTGCATACAGGTCATCTCATAATGTCCGGAAGCTCGAATTTTGTAGCCGCCAACACGATACTGTTTTTAGAGTCCGCAAGTTGCTGGGCAGTTGGAGCGAATCCATTTTGAAAGATAGCTAGGCCAATAGCAAGGTTGATTGCCTCATGAAGAACACGTTGAATTGTCTGAGTCTGCGCAGTAAGAGAGATAACACGCTGTTGTCGAGGATAAATGAGAGCTGTTAGATTAGGCCAGTCATCGTTCTGGAGAAGTTGGTCAGTTATGAGAGATTTCGATGACCATAAATAACGTACGAGATCGGCGACCGTGGCAGCAGTTGCATGAGAGGTGTGTGAGATGCGAGAGCGAGCTAATTGTTTTCTTATAGGTTTTTGAATTGTCCGAGGCTCCATAGGTGGCGGAACTATTGCAGGTAACTGGCAACACAGTGAGTAAAAAAAATTGTACACAGGAATGTCTTACCTCTGCGATATACTTGGCATCGCGAGCCTTGGAAATCTAACCCGCAATGTATGAGTATACTACAGCTGATAGTAACTGTTTCGAATTACATACCTTTTGTTTTGGAATCGGAGCTGCTTCATCCTCCTCACTATTGTCTCCCTCTGGTATCATGCTTAGGTCTACTCTGCTCGAAGCTTCTGACTCAGAATGATAGTTGTGATTGAAAGGTTGAGATGGTGGAGGAATAAAATCAACATCATCGTCATGGACCATTTGAATCAGCGAGCCTGGACCACGGCATGCCGTGAAAGCGTGTGATTCCGTTGAATAGTTTCCGTGAAGTGTAGCCACGTACCTCGGTTAGCATAGCCTCCTTTCTTCCCAACTACCTTGACGTGCTACATGATACACAGGGATGGTCACTGAGCTCTTATCCAGGAAGGAACGCATGCCACGACTGGTCAAATCCCTTACCTCTCGAATGAGATCTTCTTCATTGAAATCCAGTTCATCTATATCTTCTTTTTTGAGCTCTTCACCATCTTCACTATCATTGGGTAGAAACGAGTCATCTCCAGCATCCTCGTTAGCTTCTTCATCTTCATCTTCGTCCTCGGCAGCATCTGGCTCTAAGCTGGGTGACTTCTTGTAGAGGTGTTTTCCTATGAGTACAATGTATGGTGAGCAATGAATTTCTCCAAAAAGCTTGAAACTGACCTCGAGTTTTTGTAACGCTCTTTCCTCTACCAGACTGAACTTTTTGATGAGGAGGACCTTTATCTATCACAATGAGAAACTACTGAGGAGTTTACTTGGTAAGGACTAACCTTGTTGCGCTGGCAATCTTGGTTTTTTCTTTTTATTTCCCAACTCTGTACTGACTTCGGCTGTTCGCTTCAAACCAGGTGCTTGCAACCGATTGTTCTGACCCAGCCACACTAGTATAATATGGTTAGTGTATCTTTGTTGCGTTTGATATCTCAAAGACTAACCACGTTTCTCAAGTGCAGCACTTTTTGTATTCTGCGGCAAGCCTATGAAATCAGATGATGCTCATTTTTTCCCTAATGCCTGAGTGAGCAAAATGTATGACCATGACCGCTATCAGCTTCACTGGGCATGTCTCTACTTGCGTGAGCAGGCTGCGGCTTGAGGAGTACTTTGAGTGTGTCGGCAGATGATGGAGCCATCGTGGTTCGAATTTTCAACCAACAGCGAACTACACCATCACGTTTTTGAAGTGGCGTTTTTTCGTTTAGTGAGTCACTCTGCTTCGCAAGTTCTACTTCAACGCTAACACAATTCGTAGGTTTTGGTTTTATGAAGTACGCTACATACTTATGAAGAGTTTCAGACTTCCGCTTGCATGTCTTCCCAATGCCCTGGGTGTCATAGGAATTTTCTGGGCAGTAATCTCCTTCGACATTTGCGAAATACAAGATACACGCCCTGTTTAGATTATCTCAACTCGTTGCTTCAGCGATCCTTCGAAAGGCCATTACTTCAGGAAGAGGATGAAGAAGTTGCTGATATTGACACTTTAGACGATGAGGATTTGAATACAGGTTCAAACAATGAGGACGATGAGGACGTAGACATGGATCAATATTTCGAAAACCCTGCTGATACAATCGGCATCGATTTCGACTCTGATTCATACGACGAAGGACAGGTTCACTTCGAAGATGAGGAAGATAGCTGG